>CAUYRH010005964.1:0-25422 GCA_963574655.1 Perodicticus potto
TCTCACAAAGTAATGAGAAAGTCTCTTGAATGTTATCGCAATCAGGTTGATGAAAATATCTCTGATTGTATCTGAAGCCCGTACACTGTACCCCATGATTGAATTATTGTACACAGCTATGATTCAATAAAAAAATAAATAAAAAAAATAAAATAAAATGTCTTTAGAAAAGCAAAAAAAAAAAAAAAAAAAGAGTACATATCAAAAGCACACAGGAGAAGGATCTGGCACATCTACCTGAGTATAGGCCCTGAGGAACCACAGCATAACCTTGATCTACCTGCACACAGAACCAAGGAGCAGGCTGTAAAGTCTGTCCCCTGGAAAGATTCCTAGTGCCCCCTAGTGTATTCCAAGGAAAAATAATTTTTTTATTTCTCACCAAACTTGATAATTTACATTTATACAGATACTGGCTATGCATATTATAGGTTGAGTATCCTTTATCTGAAATGCTTAGGACTAGAAGTGTTTCATATTTTTCTGGAATATTTGCATATACATAATGAGATATGAGGGATGAGACCAAGTCTAAACACAAATTCATTTGTGTTTCATATATATTTTATGCCCAGAGCTTTAAGGTAATTTTATACAATACATTTAATACTTTTGTGTATGAAACAAAGTTTTGACTTTATTTTAACTGAGACCTGTCATGTGAGGTCAACAGTAGAATTTTTTCACCTGTGGCATTATCTTGGTGCTCAAAAATTTTCAAATTTTGGAGCATTTCAGATTCCAAATTTTCAGATTTAAAGATGGTCAACCTCCAATATCAATTGTTCACTTGCCTTTTGAGAAAAGAGGTCATTTTTCATATTTATTACTAATTATAGGCTCTACTTCAAGGATTCATGGTTTTCAGCTGACCCTCTTTTTAAGCATCGTATTGGCTTGACCAAATCTTTGTCATGACTATTTTAGTTAGTGGACATGTAAATAACAAGAAGAGGTAACATTTATTGAAGGCCTGATGTATATCAAACATCTTACCTGTTTTATGTGTTGTAATCCTCTCACCCTACCTATTCCAAAATACTATCTCTCAGAAGTATTTTCCAAACTCCCTAGCCTCTCCCCCATTGTCTCACAGTTCCAGCCAAAGGATCAAACATCACCTCTTTAATTGCCACATAATGAAAACAACTGTACAAGAGCAAACCAAATTCTAAAACTTCAATTCAAATTCTGTCCAAGAAAATATCAAGGCTAAGGTTTCTAAAGAGGAAAAAAGACTACCTTCGTTTTTGTGTAACAATGCCTTCTTCCCGTCAATACCATGCAGGCAAGATAAAACTCACTCTCCGCTAGACATCTGTAAACTTTTCCACGAACAGTAAAATCAGTTTAGCAGTTCTTTTAACAAAAGATAATCTGAGCTGAACAATGACATACGATATCTTTAATATAAGACGAATTGATGTACATAACTGCCTATACCAACCCTCAAAAGAGACAAAATAAACCTATTAATGGGAATCGTCAAATATTAGTAGCCTGAGATCATATATTAACAAAATAAAGATGCCCTTTCCAAAATTTCAAGGAAGTCACATGCACAAGTGCTTAAAATTCAAAACTGACCTTACTGCTCTGTCTTTATCTTTTTATGTGGCAAGGGTCACTGAACATGGAACGGTTCAAATGTGCACTGTCTGTAAGGGAAAAGCCATCCATCATACAGTTAAGTTATTCCTAAAAAAGAGTAAAATTTCAACCCAGGGTCATTCTCCACTTATTGTAATATCCATGAAAGAAGTTCTATAAGAAAAGCACAATGAGTACAATTTGATTTTTAAAAATATATTCAGGCATCAAGCTAGGTATTTGATACAGTTTGCATTTCTGTAGTGCAATAGGTTTTCTATTTCAGACAGCTAAGAATCCCTTACAGATTAGTCTAATTTGCTAAATTGAGATGCTTGGTGTTTTACTTTTCTATCTGCCTTTTTATGGTCTATCTGGGTGGACTTAATTGGCACATCTGAGTAGATGAAATACCCTCGGTTAGGACTGCAGACCTCACAGAGCAAATGAAGACTGATGCTGACAATTATGCACGTATGCATGGAGCTGAGAATGAAAGGTGTGTGCAGAGCAGAAAGCAGAATTAGTCTTCATTTGTGTCTCAGCTTTGTCATTTAAAAGAAGCCCAATGTGCTCTCTAAGAAAACATCCTTAAGGGAGTAAAAAAAATTTTTTTTCAATTTAAAATATAGATTCCAGGCTGGGCTCAGTGACTCATGCCCGTACTCCTAGGACTCTGGAAGGCTGAGGCTGGTGAATTGCTTGAGCTCATGAGTTCGAGACCAGCTTGAGCAAAAGCAAGACCCTATCTTCAAAAACTAGCCAGGCATTGTGGCTGGAGCCTATAGTCCCAGCTACTTGGGAAACTGAGATAAGAGCATCACTTGAGCCCAAGAGTTTGAGGTTGCATGAGCTATGACACCACGGCATTCTACTGAGGGCAACAAAAATAAATACATACACACATACATACATACATACATACATACATATTCCTAGAAGAAAAAAAGAACAGGAAAAAGAACAACAGAAAAAAGAAATGAATTCCCAGAAAGACATAAGAACACTCTTCAAATTATTATTTAGGTTTCTGGATCAAATCTAGATCAAACTTTTACTAAATTCAGATTTTCAGAGGGATTTTGGGGGGGGGCACTTAAAAAAAAGCACAAGCAAATCAAGCTTCACAATGTAAGTTGGCCTTTGCTTAGGGTTGGCATAAAATTGTTAAATCCAATGGAAGGACAGATGGAACAATCCCAGCACAACAAACAGGCTCCAGGAAGATAATAAAATGGACATGGAGAGGCGGGGAGAGTAGTGGTTCTAGGGGCACGGCCTTTAGCAGCGTTACAGGCTAGGAATGGCCCCCTAGATGGAATAGAGTTGGCCTCCCTCAAGGAAGGGAAAAGCCACTCACAAAGGCAATGCTCACCTGAGTCGACTGTGGCAATATAAGCTGCTAGATCACTCCCACCTGCCCCAGTCCCACTCTGTTGCCCCAGGCTAGAGTGCCATGGCCTCAGCCTAGCTCACAGCAACTTCAAATTCCTGGGTGGAAGTGATCCTCCTGCCTCAGCCTCCCAAGCAGCTGGAACTACCACACCCAGCTAACTGTTCTACTTTCAATAGAGATAGGGGTCTCCCTCTTCCTGGAGTGCTGGGCTTAACGGATCCTCTCTCCTCAGCTTCCCAGAGTGGTACGACTGATTATAGGCATGAGCCACGGAGCCAACTCCCCTGAAGAGTTAGGGGAAGGGCAAATTACTTCTTCTCTACTAGGGGGTGTGAGGGTTAAACCAATTAACCCTTATAACATGAAGCACCACCAAGTGATAAGTGTCCACACAGGTTAGCTATCACTATTGTGAATATACACTCCTCCTGACCCCTACCTGATGCCACCCTTGCTCAGGAAATGGAGGCCTCCAACTTTCCAAATCCACGAGACTCTTTGCAATATTTATCCCACCTGGCCGGATCCCACTCAGCACCTGAAAATGCCAAGTGCCTACCCCTTCACAGAACTGTGCATGTGTGCAACCAAACCCTCCAAACCAGGATCCAAATGGCCCCTGGCCACAGAAGCCCAGTGCTCAAGGGGAAGACAAGGAAGAATATTATTTTCCCCCATGATCAGACCTTACAGACTATTAAAAGACACTTAAGATTTACACAACGAGGCTCAGCACCTGTGGCTCAAGCGGCTAAGGCGCCAGCCACATATACCTGAGCTGGCGGGTTCAAATCCAGCCCGGGCCTGCAAAAAAAAACAATGACGGCTGCAACCAAAAAATGGCCGGGCATTGTGGCAGGCACCTGTAGTCCCAGCTACTTGGGAGGCAGAGGCAGAAGACTCGCTTGAGCCCAGGAGTTGGAGGTTACTGTGAGCTGTGATGCCACAGCATTCTATCCAGGGTGACAGCTTGAGGCTCTGTCTCAAAAAAAAAAAAAAAAAAAGATTTACACAATGAAAGGAGTCTTTATCAACCCTCTTTAACTCAAAGTTATTCGTGTAAATTAACAAGTCAAAAAAATGGGGCACAAGAAAAAATAGTCTTTAGAATCAAAAGTATTTTATTTTCTTTTTGAAACAGAGTCTCAAGCTGTTGCCATGGGTAGAGAGCTATGGCATCACAGCTCACAGCAACCTCTAACTCGGGCTCAAGAGATCCTCTTGTCTCAGTTTTTCTATTTTTACTAGAGACAGGGTCTTGCTCTTGCTCAGGCTGGTCTCGAACCCATGAGCTCAAGCAATCTATCCACCTCAGCCTCCCAGAGTCCTAGGATTACAGGCGTGAGCCACTGTGCCAGCCAGAATCAAAAGTATATTAAAAACACACAATTGTGCAGGGTACATCAACAGGTATCAAGACTATAGATTCGGTTTACATCATACCTTGAGGTAAATTCTACCCCCATTCATACCATACTTATAAGGTCTCCTGGACTCCTAAACCACCAACTCCCCAAATCCTCATCCAATTCCCAGATCCCAGGCTTGGGTTTTTGGTTTGGCTTCTAGTCCAGAAGGTGAAGACAGCTATGTGTTGTTTCTTGGCACCACCCCGTGGTCATACCTGGATATTGCACCTTCCACCTAGGCCCATATCAGCACAGCCCTGCAGGACTTCAAGCTCAGCTCTACCTCATAACAAAAAGAGGGTGAGCAAGCTGATTAACGCGGAAGGGCCATGATTATAACAACGTAAAACTATGTACGCATAGGATCAAAAACTGGAATTCCACAGAGAAAAAATAGTAACAAAAAACAGAGGTAGATTTTTAATCTTAATATTATATTTTTACAGTAAAAAGGGAATCATCAGAAGTGCTGAAAGGTGTTGGTGGAGACAGCTTTCAAACCATTCAGTAGCACCAACTCAAATCCATTTCAAGCTGTGATCGCGGAAGCTTAGGCCAACATACCAGGGTCCCCTGAGGAGACTAGGGCACCACCTACTGAAGAGTCGGCTTCTGAACCCTCTGCTGCGTTTTACTGATTGGGGTAGGGATGGGTGGGGATTTATCCCAGAGGCAATTATTTGTTGACTTTGGGCTAAGAAGAGAAAAAAGCATTATGTTCTCAACCCCAACATCCTTACCAACAATTCTCTGAACCATCCCAAAGGTCTTCTAAATGGGAACGTAGTTCTTTACAAATAGGGGCCTATGACAACTTCACCTCAGGAACAAGGGAGTCAAAGCTCAAGGGCAGTGCCTGGCTTCTCCCAGGCAACTGACTGTGCCTCCAGCTCTCCAGGCCACACCCAGGCACCTGTGCAGAAGAAGTTCCCCGAGCGATTCTGATGCAAATGCCCGAATTCTGGTGCACAGGCTCATGTATGACATACAGCACCTCCAGACCCTCTTCTGTGTAAACACAACCTTGTGCAGGCCACATAGAAGAGGAGTCTAAAGAAACTGTTGACTGAATCAGCCACAAACTACAGCCTCAGAAAGAAAAAGAATTTAAGATTGACTTACATATATACAACCAATACTTGCAGAGAGTGTGTCTGAATCCCCTAAGAAAGCTTGTTAAAAGTACTGCCCCTAAACTAGACTTCCTGAATCAGCAAGTCCAGGGGTGGGGAGCCAAGTAATCCCGCAGAATCAGTCTGGGCTGGGAAGCTCTGCTTCGGTCTGTGCTCGCTGCCTCTAAAGTACAGAGTGTGAGGGTCTAAACTTTAAACCCCCACACAGCAAAAGAAAACAGAAGAGCCTGCAGGAAGGGGTTTACATCACATGATAAATGCTAACCTTAGCACTGCCTTTAAGGAGAGACAAAAACTTCTTTCCAAATGTGACTGCTCACTCAGGATGCAACCTGATCTATGTCCCATAGCCTAACCATGCAGGGCTGGCCACTACTAGGGAAAGAGACAAAAGTCAGTGACACTTTTTGTTTTACTTGCTCAGGGCTGGCAAATGCCTGACAAGCATGTCCACCCGCCCCGTGCCCACAACAGACATCATAAAGGGACCATGGCAGACTTTCCTAGACAACCCAAACAGACTCCTCAGAGATGAGAGCTGACTGGTGAGGTGAAATCCACACACCCCAGCTGTCCTAACATGGACAGCTTAGAAATTGGGCCTCTCTGCACCACCATGGCCACCATACCAATCTCCAAAGCAATCCAGAAACTCTTGAGGAAATAACATGCCTTCAAACCAAACCAATTTCCTACCTTCTCAATGAAGCACCCAAAGTTTTAGGGCAAATGAGCCAAGTTTTAACCAACCCTGTCGATCTGACTGGCCAATAGACA
The DNA here is from genome assembly GCA_963574655.1 of Perodicticus potto. Classification (NCBI taxonomy): domain Eukaryota; kingdom Metazoa; phylum Chordata; class Mammalia; order Primates; family Lorisidae; genus Perodicticus; species Perodicticus potto. Next base: position 6,306 of record CAUYRH010005964.1, read on the forward strand.
AGACTCTGCATTGGGTAAACTTCCTCCTCAAAAATCTCCCCCAAATACTTCAGTCTGAATTAACGATTCCTTTCACACTTGCTTAGGTCCTATTTGTGTCTGTGTCCACTAACAGACTGCCAATTCTTTGCTGGGAATCCTTGAAGCCAGCTCTCGGTCCACGTACTCCTGCCATGGAAGCAAAGATGAAAAGACAGGACTTGACCTCAGGCAGATGTCAACTGGGAAGTGAATCAACAACACTGAGGTGACAAGGACTGACAACAAACACCTTGATCTTGATGACCCTGAGGGGGAACATGTACATGAAATGTGTAGGTTTCTAAGCACTCTGGGCTGTCCTGGCTGTACAACCTGGACTATGTAAGGGGCATGCAGGTGCTCGCCAGGAACACTTATCACTCAAACACAGAAGGTACATTAGTTCCATTAAGTCTTTATTTGGCTCCTGGAGCTCCCAGACCCGCAATTTCTAAAGCGGCAATATATTTTAAGAAAGCCCTAACCCCCACTATCAAGAGCCATACTCTAATGGAAACCCAGGTAGCACAAAATTAAAATGAAAAAATAATGTATATTTTCTAAGATCTGCATATGACTGACATGAAAGAATGACAACAGGACATTTACTTCTCAGCAGTGGTTCATCCATCGTATGTGAAATGAAAAGGTATGAAAATCAGGAACATAAACTGACGAGCCAGCCTCCCCACACCATGTGTACACAGAAGGAGGCACGATAAACACACAGGAAGGGAAAATACAGTTTGAAAAATGGCTAAAACGTCGAAGATAGAGCTGAGGTCTTGGGCCAAATCAAAGAAACAGGATCCTGAGTGCTACTGCCCAGTTCCAGAAAAGGTTTGGTACGAAATTCCCACTAAGCATGAGCTCCAACAAAGATACTAGACAGGACAAATCTAGAGTCAATGAAAGGCCTGTGACTCTCCAGCTAAGAGAATAAAGTGGATAGGATGTCTTAGGAGCCACCCATCCTCACTCCTACAACTTTAAAAGAGCATTACAACTAACAGGCTATAACCTCAGTAAAAGGTGCCTAGCCTGGGTACTGTTCCTAAATTCTAACCAAGAAAAACTCATTTTCTAGGTTGTAAACCATGTAACTTTATTCTGATCATCCATCATCAAACTATTGCTAAGACAAGCATTCCTAAAAGTCTTTTTCTTTCCTTGAGGGAATACGATTACAATTCCAATCCATCTACAAAGATCAGCAACAAATAACAAAACCTAGTGACTGGCAGTTTTAAAATGTTCTTACTGTGCTTCTCAAACCTGAGCATTTTATTTTCGTTTAACATTCCCCAATCCAAAGAGCACCAAAGGAGATGTAATACACTTCAATGTGAATATCTGCAGTATAACAGCCTTAATAACTACAGCTATAAAATTTTAAGAGCTATCATATTTTGGTAGCAATTAAAAGTTATTGATATTTCTAAAATTCATTTGAGATTTTACTATAACTTTAGCAAAGTACTGGCTTATGATATGGCTTTGGAAATAACAGTTTTACAATCTTAACATTATTAAGAAAAACATATTGCCATGAAATTAAACTAAACCCACGTTTAAAATTCAATCAAAATAAATTGCTCTTGATCAAAATGATATATTTAAAATATATTTAATATTGATCCAGTTTAATGGGAAGAATTTATATTGCTCCACTGTAATCAATATGTTGAGATTAACGCTTTTATTAATTCTCTATACTAGTTAAGAAAAAGACTGACACTGCTCACTTTTTAGGAGTAGTTAATAATTCCTCAAGAAACTTTACAGATAGTTAAGTATACATAGGGACTAAGGTTTTGGTGAGAAATGACAAATGTAAGTCCCTCCTCAACTATGTATTATTGTAACATGCTATGCTACTAGACTCTGAGTGTAATAGCACTAATGAATGGATATAAGTCACAGGGCCTCAAATTATTTTGTAAGAGCTCTCTGCTACATCTACTTTGAAAAGGTTATAGATGTGTCTGTCTTGCAGTCTGGATATGGGCCACGAGCAGTTCTTAAATAAGAAAAGAAAAATTATCAGGTCAACCTTCACTCATGCACGCCAGTGGAAAGCTACAATAAATACAACACACTAGGTCTACCCACCTTGAGAAATAAGAAAAACCCACCCACTATTAAGCATTTACAAAGTAGTAAGATTCCTTCTTCCCTGTGACCTCCTGAGAGTTCCTGGTGAGCTAACTCAGATTTGAAACCAGTGGCAGTGTAGTGAGTGCAGAGTGGGACACTGTGGGGAAGCCCACAGTACAGGGGTTGCTTTTGCTGGCTCACAGCAATGTATGGCGATACACAATCTTGACTCCACATTCCACAAGTTCACCTTCCCTTTTATCCCACTTGCATCATACACTGACAAACTCATGGAGATAAAAGCCAAAGTCAGCCTCCAGCATTAAAAATGACAATGAGAAGTATGCCAAAGTATACTTCCAGCACAACAGTGATTTATAACTATGTGGATAACTATTTTTTCAAAATAATAGGCATTTAAGAAAGCAAGCTTAAGCTTCAGCTCTTTTTTTAAAGGTAAGTTCTCTAAAATTACTTTCCTACTTCAAAAGGAAAAGCAAAAACCCCTACCCAATACACAGGACATTTTCTTTGATGCTTACCCCAGGGTGACATTTACTCTGGGTGTAAAGGCCACACCCCTCATGCTCAGTCCTCTGTATGTGTCTTGCCCCAGCTTCCCTTATGCTTTTCATTTTACATGTGCCTACAAATCCAAATAAAGGCCTAGAGGTACAAGCATTTAGGACTAGCTTCATTAAGGACTCAGGGGCCTCACTGGTTCTAGCAGGCTAAGGCTGTGGCAAGTCCCCCCTCTGCCCAAATGGGGGTCTAACACATTAAGCTGGATCTAGAATGCTTAAGTATTAACAAGCCCGCTGCCTAAAATAAAGTAAGCAGTGCAATCTGTTTACAATTCCTGCAGACTGACCTTAACCGCTGCTTATAATAATCTTCATTTCCATCATCTCGGCACCTCGCTACTTTCCGACCTCCTCCTCCTCCCACTGTGGCCTCAGATTCTTCCTCAGAACTTGGGAAAAAGTCATCATCGATCTCCTGCACTGACACTTTCTTCTGCCGTTTCCTTCTCTTGACCACAGGCCTCAGTTCATACTCAGTACCATCTGTGGACAGGTCTCCCCCTGCCCAGTCTGCCTCGTCCTCCTCTTCCTGCTCCTCCTCCTCCTCCGTGGGGAAGTACTCAGACTCAGAGTCTCCTTCTGCCTTGGGCGTCACATCTGACTCCCACAGTTTTTTTGGCTTTGGCAATTTCATTTTCCCCTGGAACTGCAGAGCTCTCTTTTGGAGTTTCTTGATCTTCTTTTTCAAGCGCTTATCTGTTTTTGAAAGAACTTGGGTTTTCGTGTTTGGTTTGTTTTCATTTTGTGTTGGGTTCGACTCAAGTGTTACCGAGGTTGGAGCTTTTCTAGCTGCTCGTTTATGACAAGCTCGCTTCTTCCTCTCAAAAGATAGTTTTGCTTGATCTGCCAAATACTTTTCAAAGCCTGATGCTTCATTGAGCATTATTTTTCTAGGCTTTTTCTCCTGCTTCTGAGGGATCTGGGTACCAAAAGGCGTCATCTGGCCAGTGCGGATGAGCTCTTCCCAGGCAGTCTCCTGGACAGGCATGAGCATGCTGCCAAGACAGGATGGCCCTGGTTCTGAAAGAGTAAGGACATGCACCAGCATAAAACCAGCATAAAACCTTCCGAGAGTACACCAGAAATATTCACTTATTCAATAAGTCACAGGCACCTACAAATAACTCATTAAAAAACTAACTCACATCATCAATGTACTAAAGCATATTATATGTAAAGGATAGAGTAAAATTTATTATAGCATTATCACACCCTATTTAATAGATTCCTGTCCAAAAAGGCGATTTCTCAGTAACTTTTCTCCAAAATATCATGCTATAAATATACTCTGTACATCCAAAGACAGACCTATTACTATATAAATTACAGTATAAACAGATAAATTAAACTGTTACCTTATCGACTGAGGAGTAGGCCAAGAGGAAGCAATCTCCCAAGTTTCCATGCTTGCCACTCTTGAAATGAATCAAGTGACATATACAGGAGGGTCTGTTTGCTGGACCTTTTGTTGCAATAATTATTCTATGTGTCTATTCCTATGCTAATACCACACTGTCTTAATGCCCAAATTTTAAAATAAGTATTTGGCATTTTCTTCTTCTTTAATGTTGCCTTAGCTATTCTTGGCCCAATACATCTTTAATGCCCTCCCATCTTCACCCTATACTTTCTATCTTAGAACTTTTCCCCTCAAAAAAAACAACCCTGAAATGTAAGGATTGCACTGAAACTATAGCTGGATAGAACTGACACCTTTATAATATTGCATCTTCCAGTCCATGATCTTGGCATACCTCCTGTTTATTAAGTTCTTCTAAAATTTTTCAGTAACATTTTGAAGACTTTTTAATTTTTTTTATTTTTATTAATTAATTAATTAATTTGTTTACTGATGTCTCACTTTCTCACCCTCGGTAGAGTGCAGTGGCATCACAGCTCACAGCAACCTCAAATTCTTGGGCTCAAGCAATCCTCTTGCCTCAGCCTCCCAAGTAGCTGGGTCTACAGGTGCCTGCTACAACACCCGGCTATTTTTAGAGATGAGGTCTCACTCTGGCTCAGGCTGGTCTTGAACCTGTGAGCTCAGGTAATCCACCCACCTAGGCCTCCCAAGTGCTAGGATTACAGGTGTGAGCCACCGCGTTCAGTCTCACTTGGAAGATCTTAATGTGGAAAACACTGCAGAAAACTGTTTTTTGCTAAGATTTATTTCTAGGAATTTGATTTTGTTTGTAATTGACATCTCTATTGTATTTATTTTTTCGTGGCATATAGAAATATGACTGAGTTTTACATATTGACCTTTTATTCAATGATATTGCTAAATTCACATAATAATTCCAATAGACTATCCACTAAGTCTTTCAGATTTTCTAAATAAATAATCATGTATTCTGTAAATAATAATGATTTTATTTCTCCTTTTCAATCCTTACGCTTTTAATTTCTTTCTGTAAGTTACCTGACTATCCAGTACAATGCTGAATAGGAAAGGTGATACTGAGTACCCTCACCTCCTCCCAGACCATAGTGGTGAAGCCAAAGTTTCTTTTTTTTTTGAGGCAGAGTCTCCCTATGTCACCCTGGGTAGCATGCTATGGCATCCCAGCAGCTCACAGCACCCTCAAATTCTTGGGCTCAAATAATTCTCGTCTCAGCCTCCCAAGTAGCTGGGACTACAGGCGCCCGCCACAACACCCAGCTATTATTAGAGACATGGTCTCACTCTTGCTCAGGCTGGTCTTGAACCTGTCAGGACACGCAATCCATTCACTCTGGCCTCCCAGAGTGCTTGGATTACAGGCGTGAGCCACCACACCCGGCCTAAAAGTTTCATTTTCTTTGTAATTTGTCCTCATCCCACCTACTTCCAGGGAAGGATTCTTTATTAGGTAATTCTCATCACCACCTTATGAAATGAATTACCACATAGAGACCAGGGGAAAGCAAGAGAGGAGAAAGGGAGGCTACTGCACTTATGCCTATTACTCAGGCTCAAACAGAAAGGCAGAGAACATGGCCAAGGTCCTTACCTAGGCAATGCAGACTGGGCCCACAAAGCCTGAGCTCTCAGGCACACTGCTCTACTACCTCCCCAGACCTACAGAGAAGCGAGGGCAGTAAAAGAGTCTTAAGTATTGCCTGGAGAGATGTAGAGATGCAGCAATAACCAGAAGCTCAAAAAAGGGCAAGGCCAGAGGCATACAGATTTCTAACACACTAGAACCTAGGTAGCTGCAAAAGCCACTCACAAGTGGATTAGATTATTCAAGGATAGGTATTAGAAAAAGAAGAGGGTGCAGCAAGAAATCCTGAGAAACATTAGCATTTAAGAGAAAGTCAGGAAAGCTAGTAGAACTAACTAAACAGAAGTAGTCAAAGAGAGAAGGGAAAACCAGGAGACAGACAGTGATCCGAGAAAGCACAAAAAAAGCATCAGCTGCTACAGACAGGCCAAGTGCAGCTGGAGTGAGATGGGAGATGATCCCATCCCCCATCTTTTAGATTTGGGGAGATGATCGATTAACTTTGGGCAAAGTTTTACCAAAGTAGCAATAAGAGGTAAGACTGCAGCAGGTTTGCAATAGCCAGCCAGGAACAAACATCTGTTAAGTACTGGTCATTGGGCTAATGAATTCTGAGAGACTGAACTTTAAAAGCACATAATTCTGTATTATTTTTTCTATTCTCAATAAAATCTTCTTAATAATTCTCTTGTTTTACGGAGTAAAGTTCTAGAGCTAGTAGAAAATATTTGTTCAGGACGGGGAGCGGTGGCTCACACCTGTAATCCTAGCACTCCGGGAGGCCGAGGTTAGCAGATTGCCCTGAGCTCATATGTTTGAGACCAGCCTGAACAAGAATGAGACCTCGTCTCTAAAAATAGCTAGGTGTGGTGGGCGCCTGTAGTCCCCAGCTACTCAGGAGGCTGAGACAAGAGAATGGTTTGAGCCTAAGAGTCTGAGACTCCTATGAGATGTGACTCCATGGCACTTTACCAAGGGCGAGAAAATAAGACTATCTCAAAAAAAGAAAGAAAGAAAGAAAATATTTGTAGTAAAGCTTAAAAATTAAGAAGGCTTAATCTGTATTTCAAGTAGTAAATGACAAAGCAGCTACCAACAATTTCTAAACACACAGGTGCATACACACATACACACAAACACAGAGTAACTACAAAGCTCTTTAGTTCTAGAGCTTATACATTTTCCCAAAAGGTTTTCCAACTGTCCAAAAGACAATCATCCCAGACAATAATATAAATGAAATCATGGCCACAGTATAACCTGAATGAAGATGTCTTTTCTTAAACGACAGAATTGATGCTTGGAAAGTCTGCCAAATATACTCCTTAAAGACATGTGAGAGCAATTCTATAAATATAGATTGATGATGCTGGGCTTCCAACATGTAATTCAATCATGATGTTAGTTATCTTTATCAAATTAAGTATGTAAGAATGTTTAAGTTTTCCACTTTATTAAATGTAATAATAAATGTGCACCAGCAGCCTCCAATCAACTGAGTTAAAAATTTACTTTCATTCTCTTTATAGAGAAGAATTTGGTTTTGCGGGCATACAGTATAAAATCTTCCTGAATCTGTTTTTACACTAAGGCAAAAAAAATGTCATTTTTCACAAAACTCAGACAAAGGTAAAACAGAAACGCCTACTAACCACAGGCATCAGGCACCAATTCATGAACACAGAGAAACTGCTCACAGCATCCTCACCTGCATTCTCTTCCTCCTCCGGACTGGCATGATCTAGTTCAATTTTTACCTCTGCTCCTCCAAGGATGGCCTGGAGACGTTTTTGTTTTGCAACAATCTTCTTCAGCTGTTGTTCCTTTAACGGTAAATATTGAACACAGAAAACAGCAATGAAGTGATAGCTAAATATAAAAGCATTATAAAATTTTTTAATTTGGGTTAAAAGTAAAATAAAGATACCCCACACATTCTTGCTATTACTAGAGAGAACCTTATTTGAGCAACTACAACTACAATGTGCCTCAGGCACTCCCAGCAGGCAGGCAGCCCTACCCCGTATGCTCTCCTGCCTGGGCAGCACACAGCTTTGTATGGGCCCAAGCACTTAAGTACATATGTAGTGACTCGGGAGGCAGAACTGTTCTACTTGGTGTTCCCCATCACACACTAGGTAAATCACTAAAGCTGCCTCTGACTTTAGCAGCCAATGGGCTAATGGAGACAGATGGTGGTGGTAAAAAAAAACAAATGTTCAGTTGAAAACCTGCCTCTGACTTTAGCAGCCAATGGGCTAATGGTAACAAACAGATGGTGGGGGTAAAAAAAACCACAAATGTTCAGTTGAAAAGTCAGTCCCTTCTGAGAACCTACCATATTTATGATGGTCCTTTATAGTATTCTACCATCACCAAACTTTATAAGAAAAGTATATTTTGCTACGCCTCTTTTCTCTGCCCACCCCAGATTCCTCTTTCTCCCATTACCTTCGACATTACCAGAACTTAGATATCTGGCTCTCCTAGGGCTTCACTAATTAACTGGGCTTATGGTTCCTGGTTCATCTTCCCAAGGTCAGGAATATTTCAACTCCAAATATAAGCATGAGGTGAGAGGAAATCCTGGATATAAACACCACACAGCAGTGACTTGCAATCAGGTTTTTTTCTCAGTCTTGCTCTCAATAAAATTCTGTTTAAAATCCTTTCTCTCTGTATAGTCTATTTCTAAACATCAAGGAGCTACTAAATAAAGATAGGAATATATAATTTAGAGGCCTATGAAGTTTGGCCCTTGAAATCCCAGCCTACCAGAAGCCCAAAGTCAAAAGAGGTCTCTGCACATCAATTTCACACAGCTCCACAAAAGGTCAAATGTCCCCTCTCTGATGGGAAGGGACTCTGCTGCCTTAAGCTACTGCTAGCTCTGACCTTTGGGCTGCTAATTTCAGAAGTGAGTAAAAGAAGGTAACAGAGAGTGGAGGCCAGCGCAGTGGCGGACGCCTATAATCTTAGCACTCTGGGAGGCGAAGGTGGGTGGATTGCTTGAGCTAACAATTCGAAACCAGCCTGAGCAAAAAGTGAGACCACATCTCTACTACAAATAGAAAAACTGAGGCAAGAGGATCACTTGAGCCCAAGAGTTAGAGGTTGCAGTGAGCTATGATGCCACAGTACTCTACCTAGGGTGACAGCTTGAGACTCTGTCTCAAAAAAAAAAAACAGTAAGTGGAAAGAGTGCCACATGAACTGAGTCTATGCACACACCCCCAAGAGAGCTTAAAGAAAAGATCAAAGACTCCACTCACTGTAACAAATCAATCATAAGCACCAGGACATCTGTCAGTCATTTTGGATGGCAGAACTGAAATGATCAAAACTAGTTATTCCTATTTTTTAATAAAGGGGTATATAAATCCTAAAATATGTTTCAAGGCTGGGCACTGGTGGTTCACACCTGTAAAGTAATATCAACACTCTGGGAGGCCAAAGTGAGTGGACTTTTTGAGCTCAAGAGTTTGAGACCAGCCTGAGGAAGAACGAGACCCTGTCTCTAAAAAAACAGCCGGCCGCTGTGGCAAGCACCCATAGTCCCAGCTACTTGGGAAGGTGAGGGAAGAGAATCACTTGAGCCCAAGAGTTTGAGGTTGCTGTGTGCTATGATGCCAGAGCACTCTACCAAGGGTAACAAAGTGAGACTCTGTCTCAAAAAAAAAAAAAAAAAAAAGTTTCAACCTCATGAAGCTGTACAAAAATCCTTTTAAACAATTCCAAACAACCCTCATAAAAATAACTTCCTAAATAACAGATATTTCCTACCTTTACGTTCTCCAACCCTAAGCATAACCCCAGGATAGCTGAGTGTTGACTGTAATACTCAAGTGGGGAGGAAGGGCCAGCCTCTCGCAACAGTGAGCAGGAGTGTGTGAGAGGTGATGGGTGCATCAGCAGGGAAGAGAGTGGAGATAACAAGAGCAAGGACTAAGCAGAAATGAGTTCCTACATGACCAGAAGACAAAGTCAGAGGCCAGAGTGCCCAAAAGGAAGGAGCTAAGTGAAAGAAATGGTGAAGCAAGGATGAACAGGGAGTACACAAGTGAGGAGGTAAGCAGCACCAAAAAATAACTTATTCTCAAATATACAGACAGTCCCCACCTTACAATGGTTCAACTTGTGACTTTTCAACTTTATCAGGTTTACCAGGACATAACCCTGTAGTATGCTAAAGAGCCTCTGGACTTAATGATGGCTTGACTTAAGACTTTTTGACTTTAAAATGGGCAAATCAGGGTACTAAATGTACTTATGACTTAAGAGTGTTTTCAACTTATGATGTCTGTACATACATTTCAGGACGTAGCACCACTGTAAGTTGAGAAGCATCTGCCTACGTATGGATGCATGTATCAGCAAATGGATGGATGGCTATGTGTGTCTATGTACCTGTATGTTGTTAAAAATGCTGTATAACAGAAGACATTAAAGGGAAACAGCCGAGAGATTAAACATAGAAAAGCAACTCAAAATTTCCCTATTATAAATCTTTGCTTCATATCTTACAAGTACATTAGAATATTTCCTAAATTATTAAATGAACCTAAATGATGACTTTTAGAAAAATGCAACACTTATATGTCATTTTGAATCACCTTATTATACTTCTGTCGTTTTACAGAATCTAGTTTCCTGTTGATGTCTCTGTTGGTGGCAGCTTGAGGACTAAGTTGTTCAATAATTTTACTGATTTGCCTTAGGGATGTCGTACATGATCTGAAAAATAAGATAAATTTTCTATTGTTCCACTCTGATAACATTTTTATAGCATAACACAAAGACAAAAATCCTAAAGACTGTCCCCTTTAATTATTAGCTAAAAGAAAGTAAACCAAAGTGCATCGTCTTACTGGCCACAAATAGAACTTTGGGCATCATCAGAGGTTTGAGATGGCTACTAGTGGTTTCTTTTTTAATAAATCTGGCTGATTTAAATCAGCTCATCATGTGTAAGCTAATTCATTTATTCTATAAGGATTTTTTTAAGTACCTACTTTATTCAAAATACTATGCTAGAATAATGTGCAATAAATTGGCCTTTAATACAAAAGAATGCATACCTGGGTTTTTAAAGCCTTCTGAAGTTTGGAAAAGTCCTAAAACTGCTTAAATACTTGCTTATACAATCATACATCTGTAACGTTATTTTTCTCTCACAACTGGAAGATTCATTTACTGAAGCATTAAACTTGCTGGTGCAAAGAAAAAAAATCAATGTAAAATAAATTACTCCTAAAATAGACACCGTAGAATTATAGCTTCCAATTTTAAGAACACTTGTGCAATCTGCCATTTGTGTCTTTTGTGGCTTTCAGGATAAACGACACAAGTTACTAGCCATCGAAGGTACCACGCACTACTGGCCATCCAGTGGCCTCCTCTAGGATATCTTAGAGACACCACAGTACTCTCCTCTGTGTCTCACCTCTGCAGGATATGGCCTCATCTCCAAGATCAAATGTAAAAACTGTGTCATTACAAGTTGAGGTCCTCAACACTCAAAGGCAGACTACAACTATGCAAGAGCTCCTGCTACTCAAGAGGCCAAAAGAACACAACAGGGAACTGTTAGCTGAAAACACTTTCTCTAAACGACAATAGCCTCTGCCCCTTCCAACACTGCTCCATCCTCCACTCAGTCTGCTCCACTTGCCTTCTCTTTCTCACCTACCTAACACTGCCCAATGGGGGACACCTACCTAACACTGCCCAATGGGGGACAGATCAGCAGTGATGAATGAGCTCAGCCCTTCCCTCCCTTTGCTCACCTCCCAACTCTGGCACAGGTCCAGAGCCTCCCCACTTCCCAACCAATGTGCTATGCTCAAAAGAGTTCAAGTCTATCTCTTCTCTAAAACACAAACGACATCTCCATGAGACTTCATCTTTCCTTATAGAGTCTAAAATAGTTCTGAAGAAAGGAAAACCAGGGAGCTCTTTCTCATTATTTCCAGAAATGTAAATCTGAAAACTTGCCTAGGACTGAACACTCGATTTGGGGACAACAAGCTGGAAAATAACTACGAAACAGAGAAAAACATGATGGGGTGGGATGTGTTGCCAGTAAAATGAGCAAGAAACACCTTAGCTACATAGGTGCACTTGTGCTAAGATCAGTTTGTGCACATGATGGTGAGTCCTAGGGCACTTACACATGAACGAGGCTTCTGTGAGCTGCACTGGCACCCTTACTTCTGCCTACAATGCTGCTGCTAGGGGCAAGGGCTGGGGCTCCAAGATGAAGTTGAAGACTGCTCTTATTGACTCTGTCCTCCAGATAAGAGGTTCTACAAATCTCCTAAATTTCAGGAATACTAGAGATCTTTATTACCTGCATTTCCCCCATCACGTTTAAATACAAATTCTGAAGCTGGGCCACACTCACGTGAGGTCATCCAGGACTGACCGATACTCCTTCTCTGCATCAGCGAGCTGGGCCACACGACTGGCCTCATGGATTGCACTGTCCACTTGCTGAAGCACACAGTGCTCTAGCACTTCCTGGTCATAGACATCCACATCCAGACCCTGCAGTTCAGGGGCCTGCGCGCTGGGCTCCACTGCTTGGATCTGACGTCTGTCGATGTGTAGCATGGCCTGTGCCCTCCTTGGAGCTTCTGACATATACCACTCTGCAGAGGTGGATGGCCCATCATCAGGGAAATAATGGAGCCATTCCTCCACCACATCCATATCACCAATACCAATTTCTTGATTAATTGACATTTCTTCATTATTACTGACATGTTGACTTTGTAAACAATCTTGCTCCTGAGTTGGACTTGAGTAGGGGATACTCTCATTTGACATCCTCTACAGAGTAAAAGGGAAAAAAAAATTGATAAGCCTGGTTATCAACTGGTTACACAGAATTGATCGTACACAGTTTCTTAAATATTTTAGAAGCAAAGTAGAGAGGCGGCACCTTTGGCTCAAAGGAGTAAGGCGCCGGCCACATATGCCAGAGGTGGCAGGTTCAAACCCAGCCCTAGCCAAAAAAACTGCAAAAATAAATAAATAAAAATTAAAAAAAAAAAAAAAGAAGTAGAGAAATTTAAGATTTCTTAAAAGATCAAGTACTATCCTTCCAATTATATGAATTCGTTTCCATATATTAATTTCCATATATTTTCTTGAGTTCTGATAATAAATAAGAAAAATTGACCAAAAAGGGAAGAAATGCATTACCATTAACAAAGAACATTTGAGCAACGAGCTAAGAAAGCCAGCAACCAAAATCCTGAGTGACACCCATGTAATGTTCTCCAAAACAGCTAAAGTCATTTGGCAACTGTTTTCCAAATTAACATCTTCATTTCATTATGGTACAAATGATTTATATCATAGTAGCATGATCAACTATAATGCACAGCATCAGTGATATGAGGAAGAAGGCTCTGTATAAATCAGAGACTACAAATTTCTAGGCTGATTATCCATCCAGTAAACAGGAACTTTGAACAAATCAGAATCTCAGAAAGATGTTCTCTTTCTGTAAAATGTTCTCAAAAATAACGCCCTTTCTGGGCAGCATCTGTGGCTCAAGGGTAGGGCACCGGCCCCATATGCCAAGGGTGGTGGGTTCAAACCCAGCCCTGGCCAAAACTGCAAAAAAAAAAAAAAACTCCCTTCCAATTCACAATACAATTTCTCACCCAGCAGGTTGGCAAGAATATAAAGCTTGATAATATCCATCCTCAAGAAGGAGGATCCACACTCATACACTGTTGGTGAAAATACAAATCAGTAAAGCTCTTTTTTGAGATAATTTAGCAATATATATCAAAATTTTAAATGCACCTGACCATTGCCCAGTAATTCTAGGTATTTATTCTACAGAAATAATCACACATACATACAAGGATGCTTACTGGAGGATGTCTTTAATAATTTAATGGCATTAAGTATTTTCTGGGTTGCTGATGCAAAAGCCATATTAAGTGAAAAAAGTCATGGGATCATTTCAGAGGAAGGAAAATGGCTGACTAGAGTCAGCTTTCACCAGAGGCTCCTGTCCAGAGGGAGAGATCCTGGACAGAAGTGGACTCTGAAGATGAAGATGGGGAGCTGAGCTAAGAAAGAAGATAGACAAGTGCCCATCATCTCTGCTGAGGCAAACTGTGACTCCAAGAAAGAGGATCCAAGAAAACAAATTCCAGATACAAAGCCCACTGCCAAAATGACAAGAGACCCCTCCCCCAAGCAGGAGGCTCACTGTGGGTTCTCTACAAGCCAACAGAGAACAAAAGACCTCCCATTTTAACCGGGCCTTCTCCAGGGAGGCCTCACTTGTGAGCCAAGGCATCATCCTGCCCACCATAAAATTGAACAAATATTTTCCCTGCAATTCTGAACTCCCAGTCTACCTTTTCCACCTCTCCTGGAGGTCTGAAGTCTGCCCCCTGCAGAGCCCAGAGTGTTTGGCAATTCTCTGAGAGGCATGGGCATTGTGTAGGCCACTGGACAGCAGCCCGAGAAGAAACAGTGACTCGAGTGGAAGCTGGGGGGCACAGGAAGAGAGGGACATGCAGGAGAGAAAGACGTACTGCAACAGTGCAGGGGCAATCTTTTCTGACTCGGTGGCTCACCAGAGAGGTCCAGGCTCCATCCCCTTGGATTTGCAGGATGAAACTGCCTGTGGATTTCACTAATGGGCCACTAGAGACCCTTTGAACTCTCCCTGTTGAGCAGTGATTGTACTGCCCGGGACAATCTGATTAGAACTCTCGACCTGGGCTATCCACCTGGGGACCCTCCGAGGTTGAGCGGTGGTTGTTCTGTAGCAGGAAAGGACTGATTCTCCTCCTCCAGCTGTCACTGGTGTGGAGCAGGGTGCTGTAGTTGCTTGTATCTCTCCCTAGCTGAAATTTCAGTCTAATACCACCACTCATTAGGATTGGGTAGAGGCTGACTGACTTCAAGACAGAGCCAGCTTGTGCTATCTCACTAAGCAAGTCTTCAGCGTCTCTAGCTGCAGCTCTGATAGGGACCTTTGTAAGGCTATAAGGGAAAAGCCACAATCACAAGCCCCAGCTCATGAGTAAAGGGCTGGTTAACTCCACTTCCTGGGGCCCCCAATTAGATCTCACCGTACCAGTTTTAATCGCCAAATTGCAGAAAATACTCATGGGGCAGAACCAATGGAAGAATGCTGGCAACATGAATAGGCAGAGTAGATCAACTCCCCCAAGGAATGACAAAGGAGATAGAACAGAAGATGCCATTCATAGACAAATGGCTGAATTGTCACAAACAGAATTGAGACTACAGACAGCAAATAAGATGAATACAATGGAGGAAAAGATGGAAACAGAAATCCAAAGAGAAGTTCAAAAAAGGCAAAGTAATCAGGGATATGGACATAAAGAGGAAAGACATAGCAGAGCTCAAGGAAGTGACGTCATTCGAGGAACTTCGAAATGCAGTAGAACCCCTCAGTAGGAGTTGAGCAGGCAGAAGAAAGGATCTCAGAAATTGAAGATAAGGCTTTTGAATGATCCCAAGCATTCAAAAAGTCAGAAAAATGGAAAACAAAAACAAAACATTTCCTGAGAGGTGTGGGATCATTCCAAAAGATCAAACATCCGACTTATTGGAATTCCTAAAGGAGAAGAACATGGTCCTAAAGGCACAGATGCTCTACTCCCAGAAATTACAGAGGAGAATCTCCCAAGCATTGCAAGAGATACAGAAATTCAGATGGTAGATGGTTTCAGAATGCCAGTAAGACTCAATGCAAATAAAGCATCTCCTAGACATATTGCAATTAACTTTGCCAAAGTTAATATGAAGGAGAAAATCCTGCAAGCAGCCAGATGTAAGAAAAGCATTACCTACAAAGGGAGAAATATTAGAATGACTGTAGATCTTTCAGCCAAAACTTTTCAAGCCAGAAGAAGATGGTCACTGACCTTCAACCTTCTAAAATAAAACAACTTCCAGGATCCTGTATGCAGCTAAACTGAGTTGCATTTGTGATAGAGAAATCAAATACTTTATGGACATACACATGTTGAGGAAATTTGCCATCACTAAAGCAGCTCTCCAGGAAATACTCAGACCAATTTTCCATAATGACCAGCACAATGGTCTACCACCAAAGTAAACTCACCCAAAACTTATCAAACAAAACCTAACTTCCACAATGGTGAAAGGACTAAAATTATGCACCAAACCTTTGGAAAACATGATGGCCCAAACACTACCATACCTATCAATTCTCTCTCATTAATCATTCAATTAATATGAATGGCTTAAACTGTCCTCTAAAGAGGCACAGGTTGGCTAACTGGATATAAAAACTCAGGCCAGGTATCTGTTGCCTTCAAGAGACTCATCTTACTTCAAAGGATTTTTAAAAAGGCTCGGGTTTGGCACCCATAGCTCAGGGGTTAGGGCTCCAGTACATACACTAGGGCTGGCAGGTTCGAATCTGGCCCTGCTAAACAATGAGAACTACAACAAAAAAATAGCCAGGTGTTGTGGCAGGCTAACTCTCCTTCATATTAACTTAGTCCCAGCTATTTGGGAGGCTGAGGCAAAAGAATTTCTTAAGCCCAAGAATTTGAGGTTGCTGTGAGCTGTGATGACACCAGCACTCTACCAAGGGAAACATAGTGAGACCCTGTCTCAAAAAAAAAAGACTCAGGGTGAAGGGATGGACATCTATAATAGAGGCAAATGGAAATCAGAAAAAAGCAAGGGTCACAATTTTATTTGCAGATACAACAGAATTTAAACTAACAAAGATAAAGAAAGACAAGAAGGGACACTACATATTTGTCCAGGGAAAACACTCAACATGAAGAGATTTCTACAATTAACAACCATATGCCCTACCTGAATGCTCCTCAATTTATAAAGCTAACCCTAATGGATATGAACAATTTGATATCTTCCTGCACTAACATAGTTGGAAATTTTAACACCCCTTTGTCAGTTCCGGATAGATCCTCCAAGAAGGAACTACACAAAGAAATAATGGACTTAAACTTGACCCTAGAACAAATGGACTTAACAGACATCTACAGAACATTTCATCCTAATAAAACTGACTACACATTCTTCAGTCAGCCCATGGATCATCCTCCAAAATTGATCATATCTTAGGACATCAAGTCTAACCTCAACAAATTTAAAAGAATAGAAATTATTCCTCGCATCTCCCCAGGCGATCACAGAATAAAAGTTGAACTCAAAAGCAACAGAAATCTTCATACTCTAAACAAAGTCATGGAAACTGAATAACCTTAGGCTGAATGAAAGCTGTATTAAAGACAAGATTAAGGAAATCATCAAATTTTTGGAACAAAACGATAATGAAGACACAAATTATCAAAATCTATAGGACACTGCAAAGGCAGTCCTAACAGGGAAATTTATAGCATTAGAAGCCTTCATTAGGAAAACAGAAAGTCACCAACCTAATGGGTCATCTCAAGCAACTGGAAAAGAAAGAACAATCCAACCCCAACCCCAGCAGAAGAAAAGAAATAACCAAAATGAGAGCAGAATTAAATGAAATTGAAAACAAAAGAATCATTCAGAAGATCAATGAAACAGGGTGGCTCCTATGGCTCAAAGGAGTAGGGCGCGGGCCCCATATGCTGGAGGTGGTGGGTGCAAACCCAGCCTTGGCCAAAACCCGCAAAAAAAAAAAAAAAAAAAAAAAAAAAAAAAGAACAATTAAACAAAAAATTGGTTTATTGAAAAGATTAATAAAATTGATAAAGCCTTGGCTAGACTAACCAGAAAAAGTAAAATCTCTAATAATGTCAATCGGAAACAGTAAAGAAGAAATAACAACAGATACCACAGAAATTCAAAGAATCCTCAATGATTACTACAAAAAACCCTATTCTCAGAAATATGAAAATAGAAAGGAAATGGACCAATATCTGGAAATGTGCCACCTTCCTAGATTCAACCAGAAAGAATGTTACCAGACTTCAGGTTATACTGCAAATCTACAGTGATCAAAACAGCATGGTACTGGTATAGAAACAGAGATGTAGATATATGAAACATGGCTCGACACCCACAGCACAGTAGTTACAGAGTCAACGCCCATAGCACAGTAGTTACAGAGCCAGCCACATACACTGAGGCTGGCAGGTTCAAACCCAGCACATGTCAGCTAAACAATGACAACTGCAACAAAAAATAGCCAGGCGTTGTGGCAGGTGCCTGTAGGTCCAGCTACCTGGGAGGCTGAGGCAAGAGAATCACTTAATTCCAAGAGTTTGAGATTGCTGGGAGGTGTAATGCCACAGCACTCTGCCAAGAGTGACACAGTGAGAGACTCTGTCACAAAAAAAAAAAAAAAAGTATATGAAACAGAGTAAAGAATCTAGAGATGAACCCAGCCACACATCATCATTTGATCTTTGATAAGCCTAAGAAAAACATACTTTGGGGGAAAGACCCCCTATTTAACAAACGGTGCTGGGAGAACTGGCTAGCAACCTGAAGAAGACTGAAACTGGACTGTCACCTTTCAGCACTGACTGAAATTCACTCTCACTGAATAAAAGATTTAAACTTAAGTTTAAATACTATACTTTTGATACTATAAAAATCCTAAAAGAGAGTGCAGGGAAATGCTTAAAGATACTGGCCTGAGAAATATTTTATGATGAGGAACCCTGCCCACCCCCAGCAATGGAAGCAACACCAAAAATATATTACTGGGGATCTGATCAAGCTAAACAGCTTCTGCACAGCTAAAGGCACTGTGCAAGTAAAGCAAACAGACAGCCTTCAGAATGGGAGAAGATTTTTTGCAGGTTATGATTCCAGAAAGGTATGATAACTAGAATCTACAGAGAACTCAAATTAATCGAATTAATCAGTAAAAAAAGCACAAACAATCCCATTTCTTTGTGGGCAAGAGACTTGAACTGAAACTTGTCTGATGATGACAGGAGAATGGCCAAAACACACATGAAAAACTGCTCCTCATCTTTTTTGTTGTTATTGTTAGGTAAAGTCCCTCTTAATCGTGTTTTGCCCCCCAAAAGGTGTGGCACACACCAAGACCCCACCCTCTGCTCCTTCCCTCCCTCTGCTGTTCCTTTCCCCACTCCTCCCTCTTCTTTCTCTCTCTGCTCTCCCCTTCCCTCACCCCCACCATGTCATTAATTGTCCTCATATCAAAATTGAGTACATGGGATTCATGCTTCTCCATTCTTGTGATGCTTTACTAAGAATGTGTTCCACTTCCATCCAGGTTAATACAAAGGCTGTGAGGTCTCCACTTTTTTTTTAATGGCTGAATAGTATTCCATAGTGTACATATACCACAGCTTGTTAATCCATTCCTGGGTTGGTGGGCATTTAGGCTATTTCCACATTTTGGCGATTATAAATTGAGCTGTAATAAACAGTCTAGTGCAAGTGTCCTTATGATAA
>CAUYRH010005965.1:0-72989 GCA_963574655.1 Perodicticus potto
TTTTTTTTTTTGGTTGCAGCCATCATTGTTGTTTGTCCGGCCCGGGCTGGATTCGAACCCGCCAGCTCAGGTGTACGTGGCTGGCACCTTAGCCCGTTGAGCCACAGGCGCCGAGCCTATTCTGTCACTCTTGGTAGAGTACCATGACATCATAGCTCATAGCAATCTCAAACTCTTAGGCTCAGGAGCTCCTCTTGGTTCAGCCTCCCAAGTAGCTGGGACTATAGGAGCCTGTCAACTAGTTTTTTTAATTTATTCTTTCTTTTCTATTTTTAGTAGAGACAGGGTCTCCTCTTGCTCTAGTCTCAATTCCTGAGTTTAAGCAACCCACCTGCCTCCAACTCCCAGAGTGCTAGGATTGCAGGCACCCACAGTTCTTGAACTCTGCAACTGCAGAATTAGCATGACATGGACACTACCAGCACTCATGCCTAAACTGCATGAGCCAAGGCTGGGGCTGCCAGGGAGCACTATCCTGGAATGTGGAGGGACGTCCCCAAACGATTCTGTCCTCTTACAGTTCTAGGCCTGTGATGAAAAGGTGCAAGGCCAGAGGAGAAGGCTTAGCCAAAATACTGACAGTTATCAGCCACTGTTCCCTCATGTTCTTGATTAATAATCACTGTTCCCTCCTTTGCATCTTTACCCTAAAGTCATGCATAGCTGTCAAGTTATAAAGATTCTTAACTTTGTGCTGGCATGGATGTGGAGAGAAGGGAACACTTTACACTGCTGGTGGGACTGCAAACTGATACAACCTTTTTGGAATGAAGTATGGAGAACTCTCAAAGAACTCAAGCTAGACCTCCCATTTGATCCTGCAATCCCATTACTGGGCATCTACCCAGAAGGAAAAAATCCATTTATCATAAGGACACTTGCACTACACTGTTTATTGCAATCGCCAAAATGTGGAAACAGCCTAAATGCCCACCAACCCAGGAATGGATTAACAAGCTGTGGTATATGTACACTATGGAATACTATTCAGCCATTAAAAAAAATGGAGACTTTACAGCCTTTGTATTAACCTGGATGGAAATGGAACTCATTATTCTTAGTAAAGCATCACAAGAATGGAGAAGCATGAAGCCCATGTACTCAGTTTTGATATGAGGACAATTAATGACAATTAATGACACGGTGGGAGTGAGGGAAGGGGAGAGCAGAAAGAGAAAGAATGAAGGAGGAGTGAGGAAAGGAAGAGCAGAGAGAGGGAAGTACCGAGTGGGGTGAGGTCTTGGTGTGTGCCACACCTTTGGGGGGCAAACACGATTGTAAGAGGGACATTACCTAACAAATGCAATCAGTGTAACATGGTTTCTTGTACCCTCAATGAATCCCCAACAATAAAAAAAAAAAAGGCAGTGGGTGGGGGTAGCAAGACAAAATGGTTACATTCTTGTGAGACCCAGAAAAAAGGTCTGTATTTTCCTAAGATAAGGCAATCAATCATAATATCAATTATGTAGAGATCCCTGGGTAGGTAGAAGTATGTCTGAGTCTGTATCCTGCACCTGTGAAGATAAACTTGTAATTCATTATTAGTATGGAATGAGCACCTTTAGTTTTAGGAGCTAGATGTAGCTGGAAAACCTAAAGTTACAATTTGTATGTCCTTGCTTATGGAGGGCAGCATCCAGGAATCTGTGGGGCCAGTTATTCACAGGACCCTTAGGTCTTTGTCTTCTCTTCTGCTTAAGAGGTAGGAGTAGGGATGGAGGATCCTGAGATTCTTATTTTCTTTTTAGATATGATACATTAATCTAAATTTTAATTTTGTTTATTTGGTTTTCATTATTTTTAAAAATTAGATTTACCAAAGGTTTTGTTTTTATTTTCAGATTCATGTAAGCTAGAACCATATAAATTAGAAGCATATTTATTCAGGTGCAAGGATCAGAAAATGAAATTAACAGTGACTTAAACAAATAGGCATTGCTTTCCTTACATAATAATGAGTTCAGAGGTGGATGGCTGCTAGCACAGTTCAATAACTCAAGAGTACCATCAGGGATGTAGGCTCGTTCTGTGTTTCAGAATCACTATTCCAGGGTTGTGACTCCATGGTCCCCAGATGACTATTTGGACCTCAGACATGAGAGGACTGTTCAAAAAGGAAAATGTGGTTAGAGAAAGGGAAGAATGCAGCACAAAGCCAGGTCTGTCTATATTCCTTTGTTTCATTTTTTTTTATTTGTATGAATCCATGGGGTAAACATGCACTTTTGTTACATGTATAGATTACATAGTGGTCAAATCAGGGCTTTTAGTGTATGTATCACTTGAATAACATATGTTGTACTAAATAACTAATTTCTTTTCTTTTCTCTCTCTTTTTTTTTTTTTTAGAGACAGAATCTCACTTTGTCACCCTTGGTAGAGTGCCATGGCGTCACAGCTCACAGCAACCTCCAGCTCTTGGGCTTAGGTGATTCTCTTGCCTCAGCCTCCCGAGTAGCTGGGACTACAGGCATCCACCACAACACCTGGCTATATTTTGTTGCAGTTTGGCCGGGGCTGGGTTTGAACCCGTCACCCTTGGTATATGGGGTCGGCACCCTACTCACTGAGCCACAGGTGCCACCCTCTAATTTCTTATTATCTACCTCCTCTCATGCTTCCAGCCCCTCTCCCTTCTAAGTCTCCATTATCTACAATTCCACTCTCTACATCCATGTGTACACATTTTTTGTCATCCCCTTATGAGTGAGAACATGAGATATTTGGCTTTCTGTGCTTGGCTAGTTTCACTTAAGATAATGACCTCCAGCTGCAGCCATGTTGCTGCAAAGCCATGATTTCATTTTCTTTTATGGCTAAGCAGTATTTCATTGTGTATGCATACCACATTTTGTTTATCCGATCATTGCATCCCCTTAAACATTAAAGCAAGAGTGTTGTAAGAAGTCCCTTCAATCATCTTCCATTTATAGCCCAGTGATAAGTTTATTTCATATGGCCACTTCTAACTAACAAGGAATCCTAGGGAATTAATTATTTAACTTTCCAGCTTCCATGGAAGAAAAAGATAAGGGAAAATGAGATTAGGATTTGACATTAAAAAGTCACTCTATAGTTTCCACCACATGTATCAATTCCACTATTTGTTTCTGCTTCCTTCTTAATTTATCTTGCTGTTTATTTTCAAGGTTATTGAGTCAGATAAAGAAGGTTGTTTTATGTTGTTGTTGTTACTGTTAAATAATTAAATCACTTTATGCTATGAATTGACCTATGAGAACAGCTTTAACAACACCCTTTGTATTTTGATATATTGTATTCTCACTGCAATTTTCTAAACAATCTATAATTGCACCTTGGATTTTCTCTCTCAATTGCCAAAGGTTTTGTTTTTATTTTCAGATTCATGTAAGTTAGAACCATATAAATTAGAAGTATGTTTATTCAGGTGCAAGGATCATTTTCTGATGATTTCTCCTCTCAATTGCCAAAGGTTTTGTTTTTATTTTCAGATTCATTTAAGTTAGAACCATATAAATTAGAAGTATGTTTATATTTCTAAAGATCCTTGTTTATACAGAAAATGATCCTTGCACTTGAATGATATGTAATGATACATAATGAGTATTTTTTAGAAGCATGTTTTTTATTTACATGAGCTTGAGAAATTTATCCTTAAACTGTTATTCTTGATTTTCAGATTTAATGCATTTTAGGCAGAAAAGGTAGTCAATGCAATCTCTACTTTTTTGTGATTTATTGAACTTTTCTTTGTGGTCTAGTGTAAGATCAGTTTTGGTAAATGTTTCTCAAGCAGTTTAATAGAAGGTAAATTTTTATTCATAATATTACATACTATTTTATGTACAAGGTCAGACAATTAAGTTCATAAACTCATCCTAAAAAATGTGCTCCACACCTCATTGCTGATGTCATTATGATTGTCTTTGAAGTACTCTCCTTGGCCATTTGGTGACTATACTGCTATTCAGTAATGAGGTATGGAGCACTTTTTCTAGGATGAGTTTGCAAACTCATTTGTCCAACCTCATATGACAATAGCTCTGATAGCCATTCCAGAAAAATGGCTTCGAAGGGTACACTAGGCACTGGCTAGGTGCATAGCTTCCCAAGGGGAGTACATCAACCGTGACCATTGTGATATTCAGTAACAAAGCAGCACTTTTTCTAGGATAAGTTTGTGAACTTAATTATCCAACCTCAAATGTGTTGTTTGGAGTTCTTTATAATCCCAAGTTTTTATTTTGTTTGTTTTGGTTTGGTTGGGTTTGGGTCCTAATTTGGCCGAAGTTAACCAAATAATTGTACACCTATCAGTTTTTTCTTATGTTTTGTAACCATTTTGTTCTTTGTCTGGCTTGATGTTTTGCAATTTGGTAATCAAATTTCATGACAGTACTTTGTTGTCACTGGATACTATAGGCACCTGGCTGTCTCAATTTCTGATAGGAACATTGTGTTTCTGAACTGGAATCAAACGATGGCAGTTGAACTAGATAAAGTGCATGGGTTTTAATCTTGGCTCTATTATTCACTAGCTTTGTGACTCTGAGCAAGTACTGGCCTCTCTGTGCCACATTTTTCTTGTCTATCCAATGGAGAAAATAATAGTTCTTACTTTATAGAGTTGAGAAAGTTAAATGACTTGATTCACGCAAAATGCTTAGAGCTGTGATGCGCACTCACTATATGTTAACGACTCTTAATTAACATGAGTGTTTTCAGCCTGGAAGACTTTGTTACCAGAGCAAGGGTAGGACAGAATCTGCATTCTCAGGCCAATTCTGTGGGACAAAAGTTGTTAATTTAGCCCAGATTCTAACAGTAGTTTGTCAGCCCTAATTTGCAGGTTTTTAAAGTGCACTTGTGACATTTTCTCTGTCTTCATAGACTTTTATTGGAAGGTTAGAGGAGGTTGTGTCAGGGGTTACTAGCCAGCCACCTTTTAAACCAGAACACTTGTATCTAATTTTTAAAATAACTTCCTTCATCGAGATTCAAGTTAGATGGAGATTGACGCTATAATTCAATTGCTGTGCAGAAATAACCATTAATGCACTTTTCGGTCCTGGCTGGGCATTTTCTTAATGGCCTCAGTAGACTCGAGTGAAATATTTCAGAGAATCTCTTTGTACTTACCAGGAGTTCATTTGGGAATTTAGGTCCCTTTTTTTTCACATGTCATGAATTTCCACAGTATCTTTTTGAATCATATCTGGTCTACTCTCTAAAACCAATCACAGAATCCTCTCTAAAATAGCATTCCTGCTCCAATCAGAGCTCCTTTTAAAAAGGAATAAGTCTGACAGGCATCATGCATTTTAAGTTGAACCTTGACTGCAAAGCAGTCCTCATGCATTAGTCCAACTGACCTTTGAATAACCCAGACCAGAGAAGAATAAGGCCATAAATCGAAGAAGGTTCTAATCCTGGCTGGAGCTTGGTGGTGCTATCAGCCCAGGAGTGGAAACAGCAATCATGCATGACTTGGGAATTGTTCTCACATAAAAGCCAACTGGTTACAATGGAAAGAGCGCTTGAGTAGGAGTTAGAAGACAGGGGTGTGTAGTCCTGATTTTAAAATGTACTATGTCATTTTACTTTCCTGAGATTCAATACTCTTACTATAAAATGAAGATAATCCATGTATCCTAGGCCACATCTTCATGAATGTTCTCTTCTCTATGGTTAGTGGAGAGACACAGGGAAAATTGGTAGAGTGGGTGAGATTTGAAGACAGTCAGGTAGGGATTTGAATACCAGCTGTACCCTCTTATTAACTGTGTAATTCTGATGAATCATGTTCTTGGTACCTCAGTTTCCTCATCTGTAAAATGGGGAAAATAATAGTATCTATACATGGGGCACTTTTAAGGATTAAGTAAAACAATTCACATCAAGGTCTTAGCCTAGTTTCTTTCCTTTTTTTTTTTTAAGACAGTCTCACTATGTCGCCCTCGGCAGAGTGCCGTGGCATTTACAGCTCACAGCGACCTCAAACTCTTGGGCTTATGCGATTCTCTTGCCTCAGTCTCCCATCTAGCTGGGACTACAGGCACCCAGCACAATGCCAGGCTATTTTTTTGTTATTGTTTTTAGCAGGCCTGGGACGAGTTCAAACTCACCAGCCCCAGTGCATACCAGCCTGGTGTCCTACCATTGAGCTATGGACACCAAGCTGGTCTTAGCCTAGTTTTTGGCACAGGGTAAGCACCTAATAAAGTGTAGAGCTCAAATATAACTGGTCCTCTTTGAGCAGCCCTTGATTTGGGCCCTAAACCCCCATGAGGCTTTATGAACTTAGGTGTTTCACTAAGGCAGTGACAATGGACAGTGGGAAACTGATTGAAAGGACTTGGGAAATTTTCATGGAGAAAAAAGGATTTGACCTTGAAGGTTGAATAGGACTTAAACAGGCAGAGAATAGGAACAAGAACATCTGAGAGAAAGGGAGCTGTGTAATCGCACAAATGCATAAGAGTCTACGGTTTGTTAGAAGTCACCTGAACATTCTGCAGTGTGGAGGTTCAGCACCTGAACCCCAGAGGTAACTGAACCTTCCCTTCAGCACAAGGATGAGGCTGGAAACTGTGAGAGCGGCTTAAGGAAAGAAACTTGAACACCTGGTCAGGAATTTGATCTTATTTGTAGATAGCTGAGGAAATCTATCGCAGAGTTACTGAGAAGAGACTGGATGGCTCAGATGTGTCCTTTCAGAGATGACTCTGCTGAGGATGGATTAGGAAGCAGAAACTGGGGACAAGGACAAGCAGGCAGGAGGCAAGGATGGCAGAGGTCACAGGTGAGCACTTCCCTTCCTCAAGATTCTGAGTCTCCATCTCAGAGAAAGGTTGTCTCGAGTGGCTCTTCTGTTCCCAACAGAGCTGGAAATGTTTGTCATGTGAAATAGATTAGGACTTATACGTTCTTTGTGAGCCCTTTTAATAAAGGTCATAGAGAGGATATTACTTGATGTAGAAAGACATCATACATACAAAATTTTCTAATCGTGGCCAATAAATCGACTTTAATTGGGAGGTTGAGTATACTCATAAATCCAAAAGTTGGGAAAAGAAAAAGGAGAAGAAAAAAAGGGTATTTTTCAGATCCAGGGTGCCTCCCCTTGCTTTCTGCAGAGCTATTCCTAGCAGGTATTTCTATTGTCATTCTTTGACAATCTCTAATATATTCCTAGAACATCTAGACTTGCGAACAATAAGGCATCTCTGTCCCTCTGAGGTGCTCACCTCTCCTTCTGAAGGGCGTGACCACCATGTTGGTTCCCTTTATAAGGAAAATTCCCTTTCTAATTTCCTTATTTTCCCAATAATTACTTCTTATTTATCATCGTTCTATGCAAATTAAAATCTCTGGTTAATT
The DNA here is from genome assembly GCA_963574655.1 of Perodicticus potto. NCBI lineage: Eukaryota > Metazoa > Chordata > Mammalia > Primates > Lorisidae > Perodicticus > Perodicticus potto. The sequence goes on from CAUYRH010005965.1 coordinate 7,366, forward strand.
CTGGTATCATAGCATCAGCATGCAATTTCTCTTTAGGCACACTGCAGTTTAAAAACTGATTTCATGCTCATTTGCATGTAAGTTACAAAGGCATCGAGCGTGGAAGGTCGGAGGGATTGGTAGCGTGAGACACAAAATAGCAAGGACGGTTGTGACATTTGGAGACCAGGTTGTGACATTTGGAGACCACCAAGAAATGATCAAAGGTGATTTATATTTTCTAGTGAGGGCTGCTTGAAGGATGGTGCTTTTATATGTTAAAAATAGTACTGGGATTGGAGGGTGCTTAATAAGTATTTAGCCAGAAAATCAGAATCTTTCAGAAACTCTTCCCAAAACATAGCCACCCACTGTGAAGTTACCAAGAGAGAGGTACACAGACACACCTACACACACACACACACACACACACACACACACACACACACACACACACGCACGCACGCACGCACGCACGCATGCGCAGAGCAAATAAAAGAATAGGCCAAAGCGGATAAAGAAGTCTGCACAATTTTATTGTCCTTTCCTCCTTCAAAGCCCAAACTCGAGTTTCAACCATTGCTACAATGATCATGTGGATGGAAAAAACCAAAAAGAGGCTGAGAGGGTGCAGGATGATTGCTGGTCCTTCCTGCTGTAGACAAGGAAGAAGAAAAACAATGAAACCTCGAATACAGTGACCTTTTAAAGTAGAGGCTGGCAAACTACAGCGCAGGCCAAATACGTCCCACTGGTCATTTTCATATGACCCACAAACTAAGAATGATTTTTACATTTTTTTAATGCCTGGAAAAAATTAAAAAGGACAATATTCCCCAAGGGAAAATTCTGTAAAATTCACATTTTCTTGTTCAACCGTAAGTTTTTATTAGAGCACAGTCATGCCCACTCATTTGCATATCATCTATGATTACTTTTTAGTTTTGACAGAGAAACCTGAAATAGTCACTACCCAGCCCTTTACAGGAGATAATTGGCCAATCCTTATTCTAAAGCACAGTGATGTCACGTCAGTAAACATGGCCTGATTAGATTCTTAAAATATGACCCATCAAATTCTCCTCTCTGGGAGAAGCAAGGACAAACAGAAATAGGAGACGGGGGCTTTGTAGTCCTTCCTTTGAAGACTGTCTGTCTGTCTGTCTACTAGGATTGGAACTCAGGAGAAAGAACAGGTCTGGAGGAGGCAGACTGCACGTTTAGTTTGAAGTGCTTTGGGGACATCCAGGAGGTGACCAGACTTTCCATGACAAGTTTCAGAAAATTTGGACTTGGAAAAATTCATTTGTAAGACATGTCCACAGAGGGACCTAGGGCCAAGATTTCACAGGGAGAATAGAAATGGATAGGAGGAGAGCTGGCTGGGGTTGCCAGAGAAAATATTCATTTATTTGCTCAATCTGGCAAGTCTACTGTGAATGGAACTTGGGGATTTAAAGTGTGAACAGAAAAGGAGGAGCCAACAAAGGAAACAAAAAGGGAGAAGTCAGAGAAATAGGAGAAGAATCTAAAGCACCATTGTCCTCGGAGTCATTTGTGACCTCGGGGAGGGCCGTTTGGGTAGAGTCGGGGAGCTGGAGTCAGTAGGTTGAAAAGAGGGAGGAACAACTGAATACAGAGCCTCCTGTTCAGAAGCCTGCTTGTGCAGACGGCAGGAAGGCAGGGTGAGAGGGCCGGGGTGCTGGGTTCATGGCCGACTTTGGGAGCCTGTCTTCGGTGAAGGCCAAGTCAGTGGGAAGTGGTTGGAGATGTGCTGAAATAATCTTGTAATTGTTGTGACGTTACTGTGGGTTACTCCTCTTACAAGGGTGCCCTCCTCACCTCCACCATGGCCCTAATCACACCCGCTACAACAGATAATAGTTACAACAGGCAGAAAAGAAAGATCGAAATGTGTGCTGTTTTATAAACTGGCTCTCATCAGAGTTCATGATGTGCTAAGAAAGGGTTTTGTGTTTCTTAAGCTCTTCACAGACCTGATTGGATCACTGGGCACGCACAGCTCTGGAAATTTGACTGAGCCAGGTAACAATAACAACTAGAATGATACAGACAGCGAACGCTCTCATAGCCCTGACTCAGGGGCTGCGCAGTTATGAGTCATGGAAGGTGCAGGCTAACCCACGTGTGAAAACAGCTCACTGGCATCTGCCAGGCGCTTATAATGACCATGACAGTAGCCAACAGGACTTGAATTTTTAGATGATAAGCACCACGCCAGGTGTTTTATCTGCCTGAGGATGGAAAGATATTTGACAGAGCAAGTATCTCTCCTATGGAGACAGGAGAGGACTGAACACACTGGGTAGAAGAACAGAACCAGGTGAAGGAGCTTAGCTCCAGATAAGAGTAGAGACACCTGCTGCTCTATGACAGGTGAGTGAGAAAGAAACAAAGAGCACAGATGCACCTTGGTGTTGGTAGAGAAGAGGGACACAGAAAAGGTCAACCTTAGTGGTTTCTTTTTCTTCCGGAGGAGGAGGCTGCCTCGCCTGCTATGAATGAAGAGGCTCCATGTTAGCTAAGACTCTGAGACGCGTGGCAGAAATACACTGGATATAGCTGATGGGTCTGTTTCTTTAGACTTTGGCTGTGAATAAGGAATATCATGCAGAGCAAAGGAAGGATCCCTGGTTATCAGTCAGATGTTACAGGGCCAGGCAGAGTCAGCAGCAGCTCCTCACTGATGGCTTCAGTCTCCTCCATGGCCAAGGCTGTGTCCTCTGGCCGGTCCCATCTTGTCTGGCCTTCTAGCCCGTTGGTGGTCCAACCACCCTCCAGAAAGTTGGGGACTTAAGGTTGGGCCCACCCAGTCTGGGAGGGGAACAAAGAGGTAATGCTGCGACCAACCCCTGTTTTGTCCCTGGGGGCCCCTCTTCTCCTGGAGGGGGCCGCCTTCTCGTACACAATGGGGGTCGGTCAGTTTGAAACTTGTGTGTCTAATGTCAAAAGCAGCCCAGAGACAAGCAGGCCCCACCATCCCCTAGGAACAAACTGGTGCTGCCGAAACCCATCTTTACATCGTGCTCTTTCTGTTTGGGAACCTATAATTTCCTTCACGGCTTTGGGAAGATAATTACAACATGCTAGTGAGAGACAACTTGATGAATAACTGTTTATTTTCAAAGGAGACGTGTTTCATGCACTGGCTGCATAATGGGGTCAGGATCACAGCAAGCTGTCACTGTGTTTTCTTTGTCATTTAGCTGCCTGGCAGGGCTCTACACTGGAAACAGAAAATCTTATGGTAGATAATATAATATCCTCAGCCTTGCTCAGAAGCCATATCTTGGAGGCAAGGTTTGTAAGAATCTCTCTGTCGCTTGTCAAACAGTACTAGTCAGCCTGGCCTGGTTTCTGCTCCACCTGCAGACTCTGCCCTGTCCCAGGTCCCAGCATAGCCCAATAACTAGGTGCCAAATAACTCAGCCCCCAACCTCGTGGGCCTCAAAATGTGTAGTTACTGGGTGCACCGATGTTGAGTAAGTGGGGAGATCCCTGTTTCATTTTCACAGAAGAGTGGATCTGAAAGCTAGAATCAACCCCCTCATGGTCTGAGGTTTTAAGGAAATTTAGAGCATTATTTACCTTCAAGATGTGTAAGTAATGGCTTTAAAGGTTGGGTCAGGAGACAAAAGGATTAGCATAACTTTAATAGCTAACATGTGTTGAGTGTTTGCTATGTGCCTGTTAACCAATCTATGTGCTTTATACGGTTTGACTTAATTAGTTCTTACAAAAAAACTTGAGGTAGGTAATATTATTATCATTTTGTAGATGAAATTAAGAAACTGGCTAAAAGCATCAGTCAGCAGACAAGTGGTAGAGCCAGAGCTTAGAGAGAGTCTGAGTCTTGACTGTAGAGCTTTGCCATGATATGCTGCTCCTCTCTGTAGTGGATACTTTGAGGTGCTGCCCACACCAGCATGTCCAGGACTGAAATGCTCATTTCCCCAGTTGGGGGAAATGACAGTGGCTGACAGCTCAGTCCCTTGCTGAGGTCATACCTCACCAAAATTACACCTTGCATCCAATGACCAGTCAATGGGGGAGAATAAAGGCCTGGCCTCGATTCCAGACAACTCTAAAGGACCATCTAAGATTCAGATTTCTCCAAGAGTGAGCTGAGACCTTTGGTCATGATTGCATTACAGTGGACCTTCTAGAACTACCAATCCTGCTTCTTCACCACCCCACAGGTCTTATGACCGAGAGTGCACCCTGGTGCTTTTCCTGCACACAGATCTCCACCTGCTGACCCAGACCACCTGGTCTCCAATACTCCCTTAGACAGTATTCAGCAGAAAAACTAAAACACAAATATACAGGACTCAGAACTGCTAATCATTATTAAAGATGACTAATAATTGACCTCTGAGTCTCCTGACAATTGAAGAAAAGATGGACACGTGCATAGAATGGAACGAGGGACTCAGGAACAGTCTTGGAGGCATTCTTTCTACCTCAAATTGTATTTCTTTTTTGTCTGTTTTTTTGTTTTGGTTACCATAATAAATATAGTTTCATTATTTTTTTCTGTTTAGATGGCATGTTCACTGGAAAATTTTTAAAAATATCTAAATGTATAAGGTAGAAACTTCAATATATAAACTCATCTCAAATCTTATTGCATAGTAACCATCAAAGACCTTGCATAACGCTTTATGAATCTTTTTATGTATTATCTTGTAGTTTTTTTGTTTTTTTCAGTTTTTGGCTGGGGCCAGGTTTGAAACCGCCACCTCCAGTATATGGGGCCGGGGCCTACTCCTTTGAGCCGCAGGCACCACCTATGCATGCTCATGTAAATCAGTTGACACATGGCTCTTCATTTGGTGTATATCCTAAGTCCGACTGTATCTTAGCATGTACACCAGCCCCATACTAGCAGCCAGTCCACATCACCAACTTCCTTGTGCTGGTTGTACTGCAGTAACCTCCTGAGTGGCATCCCTATATTGTACTCTTCTTATAGAAATCAGACTGCTCATTTAAAAAAAAAGCAAATGAACAAATGAATCACATTGCTGCTATGATCAAACCCATCTCATAGCTTTGCTTAGAATGATGGTGAAACCCCCCACCAGTGTCCACAAGGGTGTCCCTGTGGGTGCCTGGCCTGGTTCTCTGACCTCCCCTCTCACCATGTCCCTCAATCACATTGCTTCTTGCTGTTTCTCAAGTACTTAAACCAGGTTCTTTCCTCTTCCTGAACTTTGCATTGATGCTTTTTTTTTTTCTTTTTAAGACAGAGTTTCACTATGTCACCTTTGGTAGAGTGCCCTGGCATTATAGTTCACAGCAACCTCAAACTCTTGGGCTCAAGTGATCCTCTTGCCTCAGCCTCCAGAGTAGCTGGAATTATAGGCACCCACCACAACACCTGGCTATTTTTAGAGACGAGGTCTCTCTCTGGCTCAGGTTGGTCTTAAACTCATGAACTCAGGCAATCCACCTGCCTCGGCCTCTTAGAGTGATAGGATTACAGATGTGAGCCAATGCACTTGGCCCTTACCTCTCCTTTTGTATTCCCTTTTCCCAAGGGGAGGACAGGGCCCCTTCCTAGAGCTGGGATGAAGATCTAGCATTGTGATTAGTAGAGCCCAGCTCTGCCCTGCCAGGCAACTGTCTTAAGAGTATTTCTTCTTAGACTTGAGTGATTCTGCTCTCATTCTCTCTCTCTCCTCAATCTCCCTCTCCCTAACTCTTCTAGTCTCCCCTTCTGTTTTGGCTACTTCCTGCCTTGCCTTTACACATTTACCTTTCTCGCCTGTCTAATGAACAATGAAAAGAGCTAGGCTATCTCTGTGTGATATGAAAAGGGGACCTGTGAGAACCCCAATTCCCCTGACCTGGCTAGAGTGAAAGCCTTTGGTCATTTATCAGCAGGTCCAAGGAATCAGTAGATACCAAAACACAGTAGATGTGAAATTCCATCGCGAGGTACTGAATCATCAAATGAAGAGCCTTGACAGAAATAATGGGTCACTGTTCTTTACCTCTTGAATTCACTCTTTTGGAGAGATAATTTTGTGAGGAAGGGCCTTTGGGGAAAGGTGAGCAGTGGTGTCTGTCCCCACCCTGCCCCTAAGCAGAAGGGGCCTGCGTAGGCGCCTGCCTGCTCACCCCAAAGCAGGGGCTTCCTCCGGGCTACCCAGAGAGCTTAACAAGCCTCCCTGCACACGCACACATACGTGCGAATGCACACACAGGGCACGCCTGGGAAATCTAGACGGGGAAAACCAAGACGCTGGACACCTGCTTTCCTGGTGGAGCACGGGAGATGCTGCTGCCTTCAGATCTCTTGCACGTCTGGAGATTGTCCAGGCAAGGATATGTATTTTCCCATGAAACACATGTGGGTCACATCCGAGGATAGCCTGGTGCCCTAACATCTGATTGGAGGGCAACCACCCTAAAAAGAAAGATGCAAGTTGCTGAACAGAAATTCAGATGACAGGGCTCTATCTGGAACCCCCAGAGAATCTGAGAAATCACCTAGAAGAGAAGAAGTCAGGTAAACATCTACTGGGCCCAGAGAGCCTGATGCCAGATGAAACCCCATGCTGCAAGTGAGGCCCTTCCTACCCCACTCCTTCTCCCCTCCCCCAGCTTGAGGATGTTGGACAAGGGAGGAGCCCAAGGGATAGAAATGGAGATGCCAGCCATACTGCACCTCGCTCCCTTTGCAGCCTCCACTCTTAAGTTGGCATAACTGGGCAGCACCAAGCTGAATCAAGATTAGCATGTGGGACCGGATGTTTTCATTGCTAAATTAGAGTATGTATGCAGTTTACAGTGACCCAGGATACCTGTTACCTGAGAGTGAGCAAGATAATTGTAATCCAGGGCAGGGGGAGATCCAGCCCTACGGAATAAAGTGTAAAAGGCTTAGGGGTGACAAAAACAAAACCGTATTTTGATCACGCCACAGTGGTGCTTGTCCAACATCCCAGTTATGTTTGGATACATGGCCCTCTTCTGAGCTGGTTTCGAGGACTTGTTTAGGGGTAGGGATGTCTGCGTATTTCCCAGGGAACTTGGGAAATGAAGAGAGCCGAGTGAGCCACACTGGGGAATAGTGTCCCCGAGTGGGGAAGGGACAGGAATCCAGTGTTCCTGGTGGGAAGGGGTTGAAAGATTGAGGGAAGCTGCTGCCTTCTCCCTGCTCTGGCAGTGGGTGCTGGCCTGGGCCCTGGGGGTTCGTGAAGACACCAGAGGTGAGCTCCTGCCAGCCCAGCCCTGCAAGGGGGGCTGAGTGTGGGTGCTATTTTGGCAGGGGAGGGGCTGTGAGAGAAAGAGCACTGAGGAGCTGAGCGACTGCAGCCCCTTGCCAGGTACACACACACACACACACACACACACACACACGCACACATGGGCCTAATAGCCACAATGCTTTCCTGCCTCCTTTAGCATCTCTCACCACCTTGCTTCCTATAACTAATGGCTTGCAAACTAACTGAAAAGTGTAAGTGAGAAATCATGAGATGGGGGTGGGGATCTTCACATGCTGTTCCCTCTGCCTGAAAACACCTGCTGAATCAGCCAGGGTCTCATCAGGAAACAGATGGCCCATTCAGAATAGAACAATTCAAGGAGGGCCTCTTTACAAAGAGCCATGACACAGGTGTGTGTGTGCTGGTGGGCTGATTGCTCAGTAGCCTGGGCTGCTCCATCCTAGGCCCAAAGGGACAGGGAAGGACCAGTGACTGGAAGGCAAGCACAGCCTATGCTTTTGTGGGGTCTGGGACAAGAGAACAGTTGGTCTCCAAACAGTGGGTCTCTAAACCATATGTCTAGATATTGAAAAGTTATCACTTAAACTAACAAACCACTAAATGAAATATATCCTGTGTGTTGACCTTGGCAAACGTACCTTTATGACAACCTGGAAGATAGAGTTGGAATTTGGAAATCTTAGACTGCTTAGAGTCCTGTGCAGGGACATGGCAGAAGGGGCTTGCCTGGGCCCTAGACCCGAGCTCCCAGCCCACCCCTACTTCTGCTGGTAACCTTAGGAGGCCCCACTTGCCCAGGTGGATACCCCAAGCTTCCTGCCCATGCTGCCCTCCGAACCCACGGCGTGTATCCCACAGCTCCCCAGGCCTAGAGCTAAGGACACTGCAGGAACATTCCTGGAAGAGATGCCCACAGGATGGAGGGTGGGCCCAGACACCAGGGCAGGGCCTCTTACATCATGGGCAGTGGTGCTGCTGGAGACCAGAGGTCCAAGGCCTGTGTCCACAGCAGGGGCCCTTTCTCCTGGGTCAAAGGGCAGTACTGCTGGAGAGAGTGGGAATGGTGACTTTCGGTCCAAGACCCCAGCCAATGGAAGACAACCCCTCAGGGAGAACAAGAGGGATGGAAATGCACGCCCTGCCCTTACACTCCTCTCTCTCTCTGCCTTCCCAGGGGGCTGGGCTCCCTCCCAGGGAACCAGAGAGGGCAGGAGCCAGCCATGCCACCCCAGGTGGCCAGATGCTCAGGCCAGAGAGCAGGATGGAGAAGGGCAGAGAGCAGGTCTGGAAAGGGCAGAGAAGCTCTCCGTCCAGCTCTCTGTCCTGCCCACTTTTTCTAGTTAATTTTTACTCAAACTTTAAATACCAGCTCAAGGGTAACTCTCTGGAGAACACCTTCCTGGCATCTGGCACGAAGGCAGGGTCCTTGCCTTCACGGTACACGCTGACGTGTCTGTCATCTGTGTGGTTATTTTATGAACAGCGTATCCGCACCAGACCCCTGACTCCAGGGTAGGGCTGCGTCTCTCTGGTTCGTTGCTGTATCTCTGCTGCCTGGCACAGGCCTGGCACCCGGGGGGTCTGTGCTGCGCTTGCTCTTCAATTTGAGGTGCTCCCTGTTAGTCAGGGTCAGGGAGAACTGCATTCAAGGGAACGCAGACAACATACGTGACAGAAAGTACCGCCAACACACATGAGCACACGTGCACACTCAGAAGACGTAAGACAGAGGTCTTTGGGAGTTAAAATAGACCCCCATGTGGGTGGTCAGAACCATCACCGCCTTAAAGAGGCAGAATAGCTCCCAGATCTGGACAAGAATGAAAGAAATGTATGGTCACATCTAAGGATGTGCACGAGTCAGAGGCCTAGTCAGCTTCAGAAGCACAAAGCAAACAAGTGTTGTCTCAAGCGTGCCCAGGAGAGGAGAGTGCCCAGCCAGGCTGTGTAAGGGGGAGCATCCACTCTTCAGGACCCATGGCCATCAAATTTTCAATGCCATAACTCCCTTGCTCTGCTTCTGCACTTACCGGGCTCCCATCTGATATGCTGGCTCCTGGCGAGGGGGCTGCTCAGCTCACTCGGTGTCAGATTTGCCTGGCAGGGGTGTTGCTCACAATAAGATAATAAATTGGTGTTTTCATTGCATTCACACTTCGCAGAGATTTTGTTAGCATGAGTGGTCCCTCCTGAATGTGGTCACCTCTGGAGAGCTGATGGTTTCAGGTTCATCACCCTGCAGGGCTAATGAGCAGAATCCCAGCTGCAGGGAAGTCACAGGATGGTATCGAGCAGAGCTCTCCCCCAACAAACCTAGCCGTTGACAGATTTTGTTCTGTAAAACTGAAATAATGACACTCTCAGAGGGTCCAACTTTATCAAGGGAAAGGGAGAGGCGCATTGAATTGTATGTGAATATAAAGGGTTTTAATTTTCCTTTTTCCCTTGACTTTTCCAGACCTAAATTGTTTTTGCATCCAGAATGCATAGCAGCGGAGAAATGAATGATGAGTGCTTTTGAGCAGAAGTCAGGGGAAGCTGGGGTGACGTGCCCCTTGAGAAGATAGTCCGAGATGGAGGGTCCTGGGAACAGAGGGGAACAGAGAGGGACATTGCCCCAGGCCCTGAGGCAGTGGGGAGGGCATGGAGAATAAAGTCATTACTTATAGAAATTCTGAGGTCACAGCGTGCACCAAAGCTGCAGGCCAGGAGAAAATTCAGGAGTAGTAGAAAAATCACAGGCCAGGAAAGTTGGAGGTGGTACCGAGGAGGTACAAGGAGGGACTTTGTGTTTCCCACTCCAGAAAAAACAAAAATGCTAAATGCAACCTGAAGTCCTGGATTGGGTCCTAAAGCAGTCAAAGGACATTCGTGAAAAACCTGGTGAAATTTCAATAATGTCAGTGGTTAATTATAAAATACCAATGCTGATTACCTAGCTGGGACTCATGTATCATGGTTATGTAAGACACGAACAATAGAGGAAATTGAGTAAAGAGCATCCAGGCGCTCTGTGCTTGCAACTTTTCTATAAATCAAAATTATTCCAAAATAAGTTTATGAAAAATATATATTTTACATATAAAGGTCTATTTGGCTTTTAGTTTAGGAAAGTTTCCTTCACATCTTTGATTACTGCTTGTATTCTAATGGTTTTTATCAAAAAATCCACAATTCTTAGATTGGATCTCTTCTCTACTTTTCTTAGCTACCATATTATCTCACATTGTTTTCATCTCTTTGTTCTTTCTTCTCTGCAACCTGGGAGACCTTCTCTAACTTGCCCTCCACATTATTGATCTGATTTTCTGCAATGCCTCTTCTGCCTTTAAGTCCTCCAATGCAGATATTAATTCTGCTACTGCATTTTAGTTTCCTTGTAATTCATTCTTATCTCAGTTATCTTGGTGTACATTTGCTCCAGCTGTATTTGGATCTATTTCCTACTGTCACTTCATGCTAACTTTCAGAGAGGCCATAGCTGTTTACCTTCTGGCAGATGTCTACCTCTAATGTTGCAAGATATAAGCAGGTGCTCTCTCTTGTAACCCTCAGTGGCTGATCCTTTTCTATCTGAGCCTGTGGAGCATGTGAAAATATACATACTCACAGTGTGAACAAATGGACAAGTACTCTTCCCACCTCCTGCGCTGCCAGTAGAGATGGCATCATTGAGAATTTGGAATTCAGCTTATGCTTGTAATCCTAGAACTCTGGGAGGCCGGGGAGGGTGGATTGTTTGAGCTCATGAGTTCGAGACAAGCCTGAGCAAAAGCAAGACTCCGTCTCCACTAAAACTAGAAAAAAAAAAAAGAAGAAACCAAGGCAAAAGGATTGCTTGACCCCAAGAGTTGGAGGTTGCTGTGAGCTATGACCCCACGGCACCCTACCCAGGGTGACAGTTTGAGACTGTTTCAAAAATAAAAATAAAAAAGATAACATGAGAATTTGGAATTCTTGATGGAAGTCCTAGAAAACTTGTACCTTCTGAGTAAAATATAAATCACTAATGAAGGATCCACCACTTCGGGGGCAGATGCTATGTAATGTTATAACAAAGCACGCCAGTGACAGGACTTATGTGTAAGAGGGTACTTTACAGGAAATGAGAATGTGAATTGGGGGGAAAAAATCGTTGCTACGCCCATGATTTCTTTATTAAAAAATGGTGTTTCTGTTACTGTGTGTCTGATAGAAGAGTTATTGCTTAGTGTTTGAGATATTCTTCCCTTGCTATCTAAATGTCTATGTTTTTTTTATTAAGCGAGTAGAAGCAAGGTTCTCCCATCCAAGTACTAACCAGGCCCAACCTTGCTTAGCTTCCGAGATCAGACGAGATCAGGCACAGTCAGGGTGTTATGGCCGTACACAGAAGCAGGGTTCTCATCTGAGGAGTAAGATCCCTTTGTGTGTTTATCAACCACCAGGGGCCTGTTACCAGCTTCTAGAGAGAGCGAGGCCCCGCCTCTCAGACCACATACTAACCTAAGAGTGCATGCTGGAGGGGAGGTGGCCATTTTTCCTGAAGGATGTCTGAGGAGACAGGTTTGGGTACAGTAGAGAGAACAGGGCAAGCGTGAGGAGGGAAAACATGAAGGACCTGTGATGTGAGATAACAGTTTGGGGACAAAAGCCACTTGTGGTAGAACAGAAGAAACAAGTATAAAATATCATTAGTTTTTAATTTCAAAATACTAAGGACATGCAAATGTTTTTGTTACCTGGATATCTTTCATAAGGCTCAAGTTGGGCTTTTGGTGTGCCCAGCACCAAAAGAAAGTTCGTTGTACCTGTTAGGTAGGTTTTGACCCTTCTCCTCCTCCCCCTTCCCTTCTTGATTTCCAACAACCTTTACATCTCTTTGTGCCCAAATGTGCCCATCAATTACTGTGAGGTAATTGCCCCTTCCCCAGAAAACCCTTCTTGCTTTCAACAGACCAAGACTAGCTGTCTCACTCTTAAAGTTACAGCTCCCTTCCAAGCACAGGGAGTTGCCTACTAAACATCTCCTTATCTCCCAGTCGCAAAACTTACTTCATCTCCCTGTCCCAATTACCCACTGAAACTTTCAAACTTATGGCCCGCCCCTAACGGTTCTTCTGGCCAGGAGCAGTAACTGCTTATTGGCTATTCTACCATCCCACCACCATTTTAAGACTTCCCCTAACTGAAGCTATATAAGAGTGCACTTTTCTTTTAGCTCTCTCTCCCCCCCACCTTTCTCTCTCTTTGTCTCTGTTTCTTTCTGTCTCTCCCCCCCCCGTGTTCTCTCCTCCTTGGAGCTGCTCTGTAGCATCCCTCGCCAATAAAGATCTTTGGTACAAGCCTTGGTAGTCTGTGAGATCTCTGCCAGTCGAGTGCCGCCCTTTCAATTACTTCCCCATTATTAGAGAGTACATGTGGTGTTTGTAAAATATCATTTTAAAAGTCTGTTTTTATGCTGATGATACTTTCTACATGTTTCCCTTTTGTATTTCTCGTTATTTAGTAAAGTTTCTTTGGGGTATCAGACTATCTAAAAAGATATTTCCATTTCTGCAAGGCCAGTATTCAGAGAGTGTGTGTGTCATCCCCAGGAGATCAGATAGTGGTGACAGCTGGATTCAAGTAGGAGATCTCTAAGGGAAAGAGAATTCAGAAGTGAGAGGAGGCACTCACCACAGAAGTGCTGTGCTCTACTGCTCCACTTTGACAAGGGGCCAGTCAGGAGGTGGTTCTTATATAAACTTCTTCTCTGCTGTATTTCAGACCTGCTCTCACCTGCTGTTCCTGCCCTTTTGCTATGAAGGAACCCATATGCCTGCCAGAAAGGCACCATGAGAAGTGGAAATCACCAACACACCTGAAACTCATGGGGCTTCCTGCCAATTTGCTGGATAAAGAATTTGCTTGAGTGAAGAATTCAATAACTTCTAGAGCCTGCTTTGCATTTCTAAAGCTCTTAACAGCACCAAATGCATTCTGTTTCAGCAAAGTTGAATCTTACTCTTTCATTTTGTATAAATGGATTTGGTGGGACTCTTGGAACACTTGCCGTGAGCTAGCAAATTTTCTTCACCTAGTCACAACTTCCAGCCCCTATTTTTCTCCAACAAAGTTTAATGACTTCAATGCAGGGTCAGGATTTCGTGCCTATCTCACAGTAAAATCCCAGAAGGGATTGCCAAAATTTATCAAGCACTGCAATTTGCCAGACAATATTTTAAATGCTTTATGGACACCAATGAACAGAAGGAGGGAAAGGGTTGTAATCAAGAGAAAGACACGAGATGAATTTTGGAGTTAGATAAATCTTATTCAAATCCCCACTCTGCCACTTACAATATGTATGTAACTCTGGTCACATTTATTAACCATTTTACATCTCAGGCTCTTTATTTGTAAAAAGAACTAATAGTATTATTACCTATGCTCCAGGGTGTCTTGTAAAGATTAGGAGAAATAACATATGGAAAGAATGCCGGACACATAACCAGAGTCCTTCCTCTTACTCCTTCCTGATGGAAGCATAAGTGTAGCAGAATGTGTGTACAGTTTGACCCACAACACTATAAAATGAAGTGGTTAGCTTTCTACTTTCCAATAAATAGTCTCATTAATTTTCTGGCAAAGAGGGAAGAGAAGGTCTGGCGGCTTGCCAGGGCTAATGGAGTCATTTCATAGTGTTCTGTGGCTTGTTGATGAATGAAACTTTTTCCAACCATTAATCTGTAGGGCAGCACAACCCAAATTAGACATAATTATAAGAATATAGCACCCAAGAGTGTAGGGCAATTCTTCAATGGTTCTCAGACCAGGCTGCATATCAAAAATCACCTAAGAAACTTTGAAATGAATAGGTGCCTGGGTTGGTGCACCCCTAAACATTCTGCTTGAACTGGGTTTGAGTGAGGCCTGGGCATCAGCATTTTTTTATAATGGTACTGGCAGTGGGGCACAAGCATCTTGAGGTCAGAGGTTCATTTCTGAAAACACTGCCTCCAAATGTGGGTGTCAGCTACTACAAGAGCAACCTTTCTGCTCTATGACTGTTGCTGCTGCTCTCACCACTAACTACAAGTATATCACGTTGCTGCTCTATCTCATCTGCTTCCATATGGTCATGCCCACCTCCAGCATTTCTCCAGGTCTCCCTCAGAGTCTGGGCCCAGCTGCACCAGGCTGGGGTGTGCTCCATTCCCTCCTGGTCCAAAGACCACCTCATCACCCTCTTCCAAGAAAAATCCCACCCCACCCTCCAGATTGTGGTGGGTGTCTACAAGATACCCCTGTGGACAGTTCCACATTTTGCCTTGCCTTTCCTTCCCTTGCCTTCCCTTCCCTTCCCTTCTGTTCTGTTCCCTTCCCTTCTCCCTTTCCTTTCATTTCCTTTCCTCTTTATTTTCCTTTCCTTTCCTTTCCTTTATTTTCCTTTCCTCCTAGCTATTCCCTTCCTCCCTTCCTTTCTTTCAACAGAGACTTCCTCTATTGGCCAGACTAGAGTGCTGTGGCATTAGCCTAGCTCACAGCAACTTCCTCAAACTCCTTGGTTCAAGGGATCCTCCTGCCTTAGCCTCCTGAGTAGTTGAGACACAATGCCTGGATAATTTTTCTATTTTTAGTAGAGATGTGGTCTTGCTTTTGCTCAGGTTGTTCTTGAATTCCCCAGCGCAGGCAATCCACCCACCTCAGCCTCCCAGAGTGCTAGGATTACAGGCATGAGCCACTATGCCCAGCCCATGTTATCTATTTTCAAGTACCCTATTCAGTGTTTTCTAGGATTACCTTGAGCTTGCACTCAGAAATAACAACCACAAGCAGTTTAATCATATAGCAAACAGTTTCTAAGGATTCCCAGTTCATCTGCTCTGAGGAGCTGGGAATTAGGATATAATGACTAAGAGAATAATTCTGGTTAAACGGGTCATCCTCTGTTCATTCCTTGCTCTTATGCTATATTCATCTACAAAGCTGGGATGGTTACAGTCTCGTTTTTAAATCTTAGTTTTAAGCAAGTCTATAAATAAAGACTAAGTCTTGAGTATTGCTCTTTACATTGCTATTTTATCATTTCATGTATCATGCAGTCTATTTTTGAAAATTATTTTTAAATATTTTTATTATAAAATAACATAAGTCCTATGAAATACTCAAGTGAAACAAAAATGAGTGCACTACTGTACCTTCTCCTCCCTCACAAATGTATATCCTTCCAGGTGTTTTCCTAAGCGTTGTATTTTAATACCAGTAACTAAAGACACATGTCTTTGCATAAAACATCCCATAATAACTTTGATCATTGTTTTAAGCATTTGCATAATATTCTAATAAGTGGAAGTGCTAACTAGACATTTATCAAGTGTCAGTAAATTGGTCACTTCCAATTTTTCATGATAATAAATAATGCTGTGATAAACATCTTCATGCCTTTTTTTCATTTAAGATAATTTACTTGGGTTCAGTTCCCATAAATGGAATTACTTAGTGAAAGAGTGTGAACAATCTAAAAAAGCAATTACAGTTTAATGAGGTGATAGGAAAATAAGCAAGACATATAGCCAAGCAGTTTATTTGGTTGAATAAATTATAGCTTATGTGTATAATTGAATACTATGAAGCCATTAAAAATAATGTTGTAGAAGAACATTTAATATTATGGAAAGATTTCAACTATATATTAAGCAATTTATAAAACAAGTTATGAAATTTATATAAAAACATTTTTATGATAAAAATATATCTGAATAGAATTTACGTCTTGAAAAACAAAATTGGATGGCCATAAAGTTACAGTAATTGGGACAGTATAGCATCAGTATAAGAATAATTAATTAAAAAAAAGAAAAAGGAACAGAATGCAAGGATCATAGGGGTCAGATAGTAAAGACTTTGGGAACAGAATCCAAGGATCTGAAAGGGGTCAGATAGTAAAGACTTTAGACTTTATGTGTCAATTGGTTTCTGTCCCAATAACTTATCTGCTATTGTAGCATGAAAGTAGCCATAGAAAATACCGAAATGAGTGAGTATGGCTCTGTTCCAATACAACTTTATTCACAAGAACAAAGAACTGCCCTTAGTTTTCCTATCCTTATAATAGAGAATCCAGAAATAGACATGTATAAATATACATACAAGCAAAAATACATAGATATAGAGGTTTTACTTGTGGCACTGTAGAGCAGGGGGGGAAAGAATGGTTTTTAAAGCAAATGATGCAATTGGCTAGCCATATTGGAAAAAAGGAAGTTCATTTCCTTTTCCACATCATACATAAAAATGAACTCCAGCCTGATTATAATTATAAGTGCAAAAAATCTAAATTATAGAGCATCTAGAAAATTATATATTCATGACCTTGGGGTAGAGAAGACTTTCTTAAGTAAGACATAAAAAGTTCTAACCATAAAAGAAAAGACTCATATATCAGATTACATTAAAATTGTGAACTTTTCTTCATCAAAAGGGGTTGGCAAGAGATAGTCTGGGAGATGTTAACTATACATATAACTGAAAGAGGACTCATATTCATAACATATTTAAAATGCATACAAATCAATTTTCTAAAAACATAGAAAATCCAGTGGTAAAATAGATAAAACACTCAAGACACTTGACAAAATGAGACTATACAAATAATTAATAGATATCTAAAAAAAGTTCATCTTCACAACTTATTAGAGAAATGCAAATTTAAAACATAATGACAAGAAACTCAATTTATCTGTAAATACACCATCTCCTCTGAAAGTAAAGGAGTGGAAAAATATATTTCATGCAAACAGAAACCAAAAGCAAGCAGGATTGGCTATATTTACATCTGAAAAAAACAGATGTTAAATTAAAAACTGTAAAAAAAGACAAAGAAAGTCATTATACAATGATAAAGGGATCAGTTCAGCAAGAGAATACAACAATTCTAAATATATATGCACCCAACTCTGGAGCACCCAGATTCATTAAATAAATATTGCTAGACCTAAAGAAAGAGATAGACAACAATACAATAATGGTGGGGGACTTCACCACCCAATCATAGCATTAGATCATTGGGAGAAAATCAACAAATAAACATTGGATTGAAATTGGACTTTGGAACAAATGAACCTAACATTACAGAACATTCTACTTAGTAACTATAGAACATACAATCTTCTTATCAACACATGGAACATTCTCCTAAACAGACCATATTTTAGTCTACAAAACAAGTCTCAACAATTTTTTTAAAAACGAAAATTGTATCAAGCATTTTCTCAGACCACAGGGGAATACAACTAGAAAGCAATACCTAGAGAAACATCAGAAACTACACAAATACATGGAAATTGAACAACATGCTTCTGAGTAATCACTGGGTCAATGAACAAATCAAGACAAATTTTGAAAAATTTAGGAACAAATTAAAATGGAAACACAACATAGCAAAAGCTGTGGGATTCAATAAAAGCATTGCTAGGAGGGCATTTGTAGCATTATATGCCTACATCAAAAAAGCAAAGAGGTCCTCAAGGACCTAGAAAAGCAATAACAAACCAAATCCAAAGTTAGCAGAAGAAATGAAATAACAAAGATCATGGCAAACTATATAAAATAGAAACAAAATAATAATACATAGGATTGATGAAAAGTTGGTCCTTGGGAAAGGTAAACAAAATTGATAAACCACTAGCTATACTAAGAAAAGAAGAGAGACGATCTAAATGAATAAAATCAGAAACCAAAAGGGAGACATTATGACTGATACCACAGAAATACAGAAGATCATCAGAGACTATTATGAACATGATTACAACCTAGAAAATCTAAAGGAAATAAATAAATGCCTGGAAACATAAAACCTCCCAAGATGGAACCTGAGCAGACCAATACCAAGGAGTGATATTGAATCAGCAATAAGAAATCGTCCAACAAAGAAAAGCTTAAGACCAGACAGATTTATGGCCAAATTCTATCAAACATGCAAAAGACTAATAGCAATCCTCCTGAAACTGTCCCCAAAAAATGAGGAGAAAGGAATTCTCCCTTACTCATTCTATGAGCCACTATCACCCTGAGACCAAAACTAGAGAAGGTCACAACAAGAAAAGAACTATAGATCAATAACCCTGATGAACACAGATGCAAAATTAGCCAGCTGAATCTGACAGCACATCAAAAAGACAATGTACCATGATCAAATAGGTTTTGCAACAAGGATACAGAGATGATTCAACATATGCAAAGCAAAAATTTGATACATCTCATAAACAGAATTAAGAACAAAAAAAATATGATCACCTCTACAGATGCAGACAAAGCATTTGATAAAATTAAGTATCCTTTCATGATAGAAACCCTCAACCAATTAGGCAAAAAGAACACACACTACGAAATAATAAAAGCCACATATGACAAACATAGCCAATATTGCATTGAAAGGGGAAAAGTTGAAAGCATTCCCTCTAAGAACTGGGAAAAGCCACAGATGTCCACTTTCACCACTGCTATTCAACATAGCACCGAAAGTCCTAGTGAGAACAATCGGGCAAAAGAAAGAAATAAAAGGCACCCAAACTAGAAAACAGCAAATCAAATTATCCTTATTCACTGATGATATTATCTTATATCTAGAAAAATTTAAAAGCTCCCCCAAACAATTATTAGATTTAATAAATGAATTCAGTAAAGTTTCAAGATACAAAATCAATGTGCAAAAGTCAATAATGTTTTTATACACGAGTAACAATCTAGCTGAGAACAAAATCAAGAAGGTATTCCCAAATACCTTCAATAGCTACAAAATACTTTCCATATTTAATCAAGGAGGTCAAAGATCTCTACAAAGAAAACTATAAAACACTAATGAAAGGAAATGGAGATGACATAAACAAATGAAAAACATCTCATGCTTATGGATCAGAAGAATTAATATCGTTAAAATGACCACACTGCCTAAGGGGATCTACAGATTCAATGCAATCCTTATCAAAATGCTAAGGTCACTTTCCACAGAATTAGAAAGAACAATCCTAAAATTCATCTGGAACCCAAAAAGAACCCAAATGGCCAAAGTAATTCTAAGCAAAAAAACAAACAAAACAAAACAAAACAAAAAACCCCAAAGTTTGGGTGGCACCTGTGGCTCAAAGGAGTAGAGCACTGGCCCCATATACCGGAGGTGGTGGGTTCAAACCTGGCCCCAGCCAAAAACTGCAAAAAAAAAACCCCAAAGCTGGAAGCTTCATATTACCTGACTTCAAATTATACTACAAGTCTATAGTAACCAAAACAGAATGGTACTGGTATAAAAATAGATCCACAGATCAATGGAATAGAATAAAGAGCCAAGAAATAAAACCACGTATTTACAGCCAACCGATCTTTGACAAAGTCAACAAAAAAAATACACTGGGAAAAGGACACCCTTTTTGATAAATGGTGCTGGGAAAACTGGATTGCCACACGCAGAACAATGAAACAGGACCTCTATCATCATACACAAAAAGCAACTCAAGATGTATTAAAGACTTAAATGTAATATCTGAAACTATAAAAATACTAGAAGAAAACCTAAGGAAAATCCTACTTGATATTGGTCTAGGCAAAGAATTCATGACTAAGACCTCAAAAGCATAGGCAATAAAATGGGACTTAATTAAACTAAATTTTCTGCACAACAGAAGAAATAATAAACAAAGTGAACACACAACACTATTGAGTGAACACACAACATATTGAATGAGATAAAATATTTGCAAACTATGCTTCCAATAGGAGATTAATATCGAGAATTTATAAAGAATTCAACAACAACAAAACCAAATAATCCCATGGAAAAGTAGGCAAAGGACATGAGTAGACATTTTTCAAAAGAAGACTTACAAATGGTGACAGGCATATGAAAAAAATAAATGCTCAACAGCACTAATCATCAGAGAAATGTAAATTAAAACCACAATGAGTTATTATCTTACACCAGTCAGAATGGATGCTATTAAAGAGACAAAAAATAATAGGCATTGGCAAGGATGCGGAGAAGGAACTCTTAAACACTGTTGGTAGGGATGTAAATTAGTACAACCTCTATGAAAAATAGTATGCAGAGTTCTCAAAGAACTAAAAATAGAATGACTGTTTGATCCAGCAGTCCTGCTACTGGTATCCATCTAAAGAAAAAGAAATCATTATTTCAGAAATATACCTGCACCTGGATGTTTATCATAGCACTATTCACAATAGCAAAGATATGGAATCAACCTGAGAGTCCATCAGAGGATGAATGAATAAAGAAAACGTGATATTACACACACACAATAGAATGCTATTCAGCCATACAAAAGAATAAAATCATGTCTTTTGCAGCAACATGAATGGCACTAAAGGCCACTATCTTATATGAAACAACTCAGATACAGAAAGATAAATATATTCTCATATTTAAGTGGGAGGTAAATATTGTGTACACATAGATGTAGAGTGTGGAATGATAGACAATGGCAACTTGGAAGGCTGAAGGTTATGGTAAGAGGGACTGTATGATAAAATCCTATGTAATGGAGACAATATGATAGGTACAATGTACATTACTTGAGTGATGGATACTCTAAAAGCTCTGACTTCACCACTCTACAATTTGCTCATGTAACACAATTACACTTATATCCCATAAATTTGTACAAATAAGAAAATAAATTAAATTAAATAAAAATGCAACCCCCCCCCCATAATGATACTACTGTTAGAATATCAAGAGTTAATGCAGATGTGTAACAACTGCTGGTACTATCAAACATTGCCAGATACACAAGGATGCAATGGGAACTCTGCCGAAGCCAAGCATGCTTATCGCTGTGACCCAGCAGTCCCAGTTTATACCCAACAGAAGTGTGTACTTGTGCATATCAAATACACGGACAAGAATGTTCCCTGCTACGTTATTCATAGTAACTTCAAACTGGAAACAACTCCAATGTCTCTGAATAGCAGAATGGAAAAATAGATAATTGTATAGTCACATGACACAGACTGATAATGCTATTTCAATGAATGTACTTTCCTTCACACAAAAATGTGGATGAATCCCACATACATACTTTGTACAAAAGAAGTCAGACACTAAACACTGCAAACAGGCAAAGCTAGCCCATGCTAGTAGAGGGTAAGATATTGAAAGAAGGGTTAGGAATTCAGAGGGAGTTTGGGATCCTGGCAATATGCCATCTATTGCTCTGGGGGACAGTCATAGGGATCATTCCTTTTGTGATAAATTATTAAGATTTCTATTTCTGACAAATATGCTTTTCCATATGTATGTTATATTATAATTTTTCTAAAAGTTTATAAAAATATATCTGAATAGAAATAGAATTAAGGCAACTGACGCAATCCAAAGTTGATACATCAGGAAATAAAAGGAAAAGAGTATTTTTATCCAGAGCAGTGCTGTTCAATAGAACATTCTGTGATGATGGAAATGTTCTATATCTGCTCTGTAAAGCATGCTCGCTTCTAATCACATGAGCTTTTGAGCACTTGAATGTAGCTAGTGAAACTGAGAAATTGAATTTTTAATTTTATTTAATTTGAATTAATTTTAATTTAAAGAGCCATACGTGGCTAGAGGCCAGCATACTGGATGGCACAGATCATGAGCTGTGGAGGCAACCACCATGGGAAATAGAATGTACTAAAATACGTTCTCCTGGGGAGTGGGAGAATGGGATAAAGAGGTTGAGGTGGAACTAAGGTGTTTCTATCATAAACTCTTCTGTACAATTTGATGTGTAACTTTCTCTCTATATATATCTATATACAAACCAAAATGTAATTTTAAAAAAGAAAGAAAATTTAAAGTATTTAATCTATAATAAAAACTATTGACGGTGGGTTATCTTTGAGTAGGGGATTCATGATGACCTTTCTTTTTAAAAAATTATATGTTCTAAAATGTTTACCATAAACAACCATGAAAAAAGAATGACTTAATAAATCAAAAGCTAACACTAAATATTGACTACAAATCAGAAAATTCTTCAGGGGCCTATCGGTACTCCTACTATTAAGGTGATAAGATGTGTAATGAGAATTTATGGCAGGTCTTACTTTTCTTTTCAATATTTAAAATCTAAACTTGATGGCTAAACAGAGATTTCATATATAGCATTCCAGATTTCTTCTGCTGTCTACTTCCTTCTAAGATACACAGGCAGTTGAAGTTGAGTTGAATCAGAAATGAATTTGGTCTGGCCCACTTTGGAGAAGGTTTGAGCAGATATTTCTGCAGGAATGGTCTCACTTTCTTGCTGAACTGTCTTATAGCCCAGCATCAAGACCCACCAAGGTCTGGATTATTGGTGAACCACAAAACAAGTTTGCAGTGAAGGTTATTGTTATAGGTTCCTAATTGTGTATGTCAACTACATACTGGATTTTCACTATCTCAAACATTCTACCAGCCCCTCCATCTCAGCATGCTCAAGCCAGCCTCAACCATCTTCTCTCCTAAACTTGTACTACTCGGAAGTCCACATTTTCTTTACATCACCCTGTCTTCCCATATCACTCTCCATTCCCTGCTCATTCCTACTTTGTATGAGCATGATGTTTCCTGGCTAGAATGTCTTCCTTCCATTTTTTTCTTCCTAGTGAATCTTTATACTTTGAGACCAATGCCAATGTCATCTCTTCTTAGGACCTTCTATATTAGAGATGTTAATCATAGTGCCTGAATGTCCATAATCCTATTTAAGTAAAGCTGCTCAACTTTCAGCACTTGCTTGAGGACAGTCATCTGACCTGTCCTCTGGTCATAGCTGTTGTACCGGGCAGGGCCATGGGTCCACGAGCTAGCCTACAGCCTTTTGCAAAATTTAGATGAAGAACTGAGTGAATCTTATGCATGTACATTGTATACCTCAACGAAGTTGTTTTAAAAAATTAAACAAGGAATTTTGAAACACTGAGGCATCTGATAGTGGGTCTTTAAAATTGAAAGCCTGAAGGTAGATTCAGGTCCTGAAAAACCATGCTGCCCATGCACAGGTCAAAGTTCTGACAATACAGAAATTATGACTAAGCAGAGGGAAGCAGCCAGTAGAGTGAAGAGAGAGAATCAGACAAGGAAGGAGAAGGAGGGCATTGAGAAAGAGAGAGAGACCACCAGCCTTTGAGATAGATGGAAAGAACGGCCAGTCCACAGAGGTGCTTCATCTTTCATCTCCTAACAGTTCTCCGATCATAATCCCCAGTCCAGGGTTTTTCCTTGTAGTAATACCCTTCCACTCCTTTTATAATGAAGTGGTTGACTTATAACTAAAAGAAGTTTGTGATAAGACTCCCTGATCACCCACAGCAAGGTTCATCTCTTCCTACTTTGTGTTCCCACAGCCTGTGATGTTGCGATTATTTGTGTATGTGTCTACAGAAAATGTGCTTTCTCTGGAAAGAGTCTGGCTCTGGGGTCAGACAGACCTGGGCTCTTTTTGTTTTTTCTGTTTGAGATAGGGTGTCACTCTGTCACCCAGGCTGGCGTGCAATACCTTACTGTAGTCTCAAACTCCTAGGCTCAAGTGATTCTTCCACTTCAGCTTCCCAAGTATCTAGGGCTACAGGTGCCCAGCAACCACATCTGGCTAATTTTTAAAATTTTTCTAGAGATAGGGTCTCACTAAGTTACCAGACCTGTCTCCAATTCCTGGACTCAAGCAATCTTTACCTTAGCCTGAGATGACAGGCATGAGCCCCTGCACCCGGCAAGACCTGGATTTTAATGTGGGCTCATCACTTAGGCATTCTAAAACTTTGGGCCCATGACATCTCTTTGGATCTTAACTCTCTCATCCATAAAACTGGAATAACCCCAATTGTAAGAACTTAGTACATAACATGAAACACCAGGGCTGGGCCCAGTCAGTGTCAGCTTAATTCCTTCCACTTCTTGCCGCATTGGCCTGTGAATTGATGGAAGAAAGTGTGTTTTGTTCATATAGGACTCCACCCTGGCATCCAGCAATTTGCCTGGCAAATAGAAGATATTCATCAAATAGTTTTTTATTTAATTCAATACTTAAATTCATACAATCCTGTGGTCTACCCTGGTAGGATCACCTCATTCAGCAAAAATCCAGAATGCTCACAAACAATGAATAATTTTATAGTAACTATATCCACTCACACTTCCATTAAAGATTATTCATTTATCTGCAATTCAAACTGAACTGAACTTGCTACCTTTTTTTCCAGCAACTCCGCATCCTGACCATGAACTTCTTATCAATTGACAGATTCTACTTACAGCTACCAAGCCTTTGTTTCTAGAAAACCCATCATCTTTTCAGAAAAAAAAAAAAATTAGGTGCATTTTCTATGTGATTGCCCTTCATGAATTCTAAGCCAGCAATTGTTTATTTGGAAGCTTACTCTGTGTGGGAGCCACATGAAGCCTTTTCTGGTTCACGCCATTGTCAGGGTGTAGTTATGGATAGCTCCCCCTTTCACTCTCAAAAGCGAGCTGGTTTGGACGATCGATGATATGGCCCACTGTGTGCCAGGACATCAGCCTGTATGATGTGCGACCAGGGGGTAGATGCTGCTACTTCCTAAGGCATGGCACTAAGAACTCTCCCTAGCATGCTTCCTATGTTACCCAGGAGGAAACTGAGGCTCAGATTGCTGACCCAGAGCTCACAGTGACTGCCACCAGCTGGTTCTCCAGAGCCACCTGCCTCGTGTCATAGGTTGTCCCATCTTCCTCCTGGTGTTTTGTCTGACTGTCCGTTTTCCACTCTCTACCTGATCCCATTTTCTCTGAGCTTCTGTACTACACGATCCTTTGTCTCTCTCTCTCTCTGCTCCCACCATGTTCTCCTCATGGTTTTGTGTCTTAAGCCCTTCTGTGTCTTTATCAGCTCCTGAAACCACTATGTTCTGCTCTCCTACACCTGCTGTCCAGCCTACACCTGCCATGTACAGGGCATTCACCATTTACTAAGAACCAAGGAAAACACTTTGTATGCACAAAGCAGAAGAGCCACTCCCCACAGGCCAGGGTCAGGTTCAGCCTTCAGCACAAAGGGCAGCGGGGTCCCACATGCCTAACATAGCATTTGCCCCTGAGGCTATGCCATCATTTTGTGCAGGTATGAATTTCAACAGCGTGATCTGTGGGTGCACTTGGAAGGTGTGGCAGCTACAGGAGGGAAGGCTCAGTGTGAATGACAATGATAATTGTCCATCCTGGGCTGTGACTATGCCCTCAGAGTCATCCCACATAGTCTCACTTAATTCTCTTAGTCACCCCAGGAAGTGAACAGCGTCATGATACCTGTTTTAAGAACGGGGATCTAGGGCTCGGCATTGGGACCAGGACTAGGCTTTTGGTCACCAAAGCCCACTTACTTCCTAATGCACTGCATGTGACTCCTCGGATTACATTGTTTTAGGAGACCTGCCCCCTGAGAGAAAAAGGTCTCTAGCAGATAAAAATGGAAAAGATCCCGAATAAGAAGACTTAGAAATGCTCTTTCAAGACATGCCCTAGACCAAGAAGGCCCCTCCTGACGGGGTGCATACAC
Organism: Perodicticus potto; assembly: GCA_963574655.1. Taxonomy (NCBI): domain Eukaryota; kingdom Metazoa; phylum Chordata; class Mammalia; order Primates; family Lorisidae; genus Perodicticus; species Perodicticus potto. The sequence goes on from CAUYRH010005965.1 coordinate 33,140, forward strand.
AGACACGGGCTCACATCTACCAGGAGGATTTCCCCTTCCATTAAGATCATCCCAGATCATCCATTTGTTTGCTCCCCTCAATCCTAGCTTGGAAAATGTCAGAACACATGGACCTAAATAAAGAACAAATGCCATCTAATTTGAACTTGAACTCCTGCCTCACAGACCAATGCTTCAGTCAGTCCACGAGGAAAAACAATTATTACACTCCAGCTAACACAGTCACCAGCTTACAAAGTGGCATCCGCGGCACAATGGTTTGTTGGCAAAGAGGAAAGTTTGAAAAAAATCAATTTTGTTAAAAATAAACAAACTATAATTCCACTTTCCTGACCGGAGAATATTTCCAAGGCAAATGAATAATGGCATGGCATTTTAGTTCCCAGAAACTATTCCAGAAACACCTTTATAACATGTTACATAATACCAAGTGTCTTGGCATGGCACTCGAGGCCTCCTGGGATCTGCTCCCGCCAACACTTTCTCCCTCACTACCTGCCTCTTCCACAGTGAACCTGGGGTCCAGCCATGAGGAGCCGTTCCCAGTTCCAATGAACACACTGAACACATTCCTCATGACTTGATGCAGCCTCCATTGTCCCCATGAGATCATACTCCACCTTTAGTGCCCTCACAGGACCTCATGTTCCACATTAATCGAAAGCTTTTTTTTCTTTTCTATAGCAGCATTTGTGGGGCATTTACAATGTGCAAAAATGATTCTAAGTATTTTTATGTGTATTATAACAGTCCCTACAATACTTTCGTGAAGTAGGTAAAATTGTCATGTTCCCATTTTACAACTAAGGAAATTGAGGCACAAAGAGAGACAAGTCATTCAAGGTCAATATCTTATATGTAGTGGAGCCAGAACTTAAACCCAAGTAATCTGAGTCCAGCATCTACACCTAACACTATCCTGTATTTGTTTGTCTTTTTATGAAACAAGGGGGCCCAGGACCTGAGGCATAGAAAGTTCTTAATAAATGCTAGCCGAATGAACAAACAAATGAAACTTCTTTCTTGGCTCTCCGTGACCCTGGGCTGCTGATGCATAACATCTGCTTTCCTGACTCGGCCACCTCCATCACAAGCCCCTGGACACAAAGCAGAGAAGAAAGTCAACCTGGCCTCAGGCTCTTTTCCACAGAAAGCTCCTGGTCACACAGGCTGGCACCGGTTAGGCACAGATGCCCCTCGCTCTTTAAAAGAACGTCCACTTTCACTAAAACAGGTAAATTGCTTCAGGGAAATGACAGGTAACTCTTCTCTCTCCGAATATAGAAACTGTTCCTTTGGCCCAGAGTGAGTTCGTTGGAAAAAACTGATTTCACGCTTTGCTGAATCTGATTGTCCTTGAACACCAGAGCGTATTATCTGCCTGCCTGCACTGGCTAAGTGCGAGGGCCGCTGTGACTGCGGTGCCGGGGCCAGCAGGGCCCCTTAATGCGGGAGATCTCAGATCTTGAGACTCGCTGGTCCCCCAGGAACTTGAGGAGAGCGAAGTCATCCAGTAGGCAGCTTTTCTGGCCCTAACATTGCTTCCCTTGCCCTTGACTCTTCCCTCTCAGCCCCCACTTTCTCTGCAGGCTTCAGACCTGTTTTCCCAACCACTTGCCTAAGGCCTGTTGCCCTGGGTTGTTCCCTAGGCACCTTAGCTCTAACCTTCCTGAAAAGAAACTTTTCTCCCCAAACCTGTTTTGCTTGTGTTCTTGTTAAGGTCACCTTCAAGTAGCCAATCCCCATACCAAGAGTCCCCCCCATGCCACTTCCCTGGAATGGCTTTCGCAGTCCTGCCGTGGCCCCTGATTGTTGACATCCTGACATTAGCAGGAGACCTGGGTTCCCTACCTCCAACCCCCTGCACAGGAGGACCTGTGAGTACTCACTGAACAAATGGCCTTGCTGCCTGGAATGGGTAAGTCGAGAGAGGGGCCTTTCAAAGAATTGTCATAGGCCCCCTCCAGAGGCAAGTGTGTGATTCAGGGACCACCTGGGAGTGGTGTTTGGCTAGGCAGCAGCTCATGTGGTTACAGGCAGTGAGTCAAGAAGCTGAAATCAATCCAGGCAGCCTGGTGGCCAACCCAGGAGTTCACTGGAGTAGAGGAATCCAGGTAAGGTAACAGAAAGGAAGCTGGGAAAACGGAAGAAAAACTGACAGACAAAACCCCAACACCCCTGGGAAGGCAGAGTCTTCGGACAAAGGAGGGAGTGGTTTGTAATGAGTTTGGTGTGTAATGAGTTCAGACCTGTTTTCCCAGCCACTTGCCTAAGGCCTTTTGCCCTTGGTTGTTCCCTAGGCTTCTCAGCTTTAACCTGCCTGAAAAGAAACTTTTCTTCCCAAACCTGTTTTTCTCCCAAGCCTCTTTGAGTATCTTCAGAGAAAGATCCTGAAAAGATGGCAGATTTCAGTAGAGTCCCTTCATGAACCTTGGGTATGCAAAGGAGCTTAGGGTTTCATCCTGAGATGTTCTCAGGATGAAGTCAACAGAAATCTAGTGGTTAGGGTGTAAAAGTGGCAGCAGGGAGGGGAGGAGAAGATTCTCTGGGCTTGGAGAGGAGATGACAGCAAGGCCTAATGAGAAACCCGGCCAGTGAGAGATTTCCCAGGACAGGAATGTCCATGAGCTAGATGCCGACAAGTAAGATTCAACTGTAGGTTGTAATCTCTAACGTGGCGTGCAAAACTCCACCCGCTACCCCGAAACCTTCAGAGAAGCCTATTCTGTAAGAGGCCTTCTGTTAGGAGAAATCAAGACAGTAATGAAGAACAATGGGGTGTTGCATAAAACAAAGCAAGGAAATGTCATAGAAAGAGGTGCTAGAAGGATGCTGTGTTCCTCCCCATGCAGAGGGTGGAGTTTGAGTCATTTTTCCATGTCTATTTTATTAAAAGTGGAATTACCTAGTATGTTGGAAGAGGATCCCCAGGTGGCTAATATCTACATTGGATTACTGACCAGAGCAGGTCTGAAGCAGAGATCACTAGAGAAAGTTAAGCCTAGAGGAAATTTTTAAAATGAGGTATCCATGGCTATATGATGATAGGAAAGGGAGCTGTTACTGGCCCTGACCTGGGCAGGTCTTCAGCAAAATAGAATAGAAAGGTGATTTCCAGAAATCTGGCCAGAGAACCAAGCCAACCCTGTAAGGTTATAGATATAGATTGAAGATGAGTGAAGGAGGGCAGCTCTGTGTTTGAGTTAGAAAGTGGGACAGAGAGGATCCACCCAGAATGACTATGCCAGAGGTGCCAAAGGAGAGAGGGCAGGAGGGACATGTGGAGGAAATGTACAACCAGCCTCTCTGCATCTGTTCTTGGGGCTGAGCCAACTTGGATTTAACTTTGCTCTCTCGCCCGGCTGATGGAACAAACACCCAGTGAACTCTACCTGGCTATGCTCTGAATTGTTGGAATCCCCAGACCCTTTAGCAAAGCTCAGTTCCTGCCAAAACTGCTGCTGCTGAAAGCTCAGGCAACAAAGTCCCTCATCCCCATCCCAATTAGCCTCTGAGTTCTGCAAATTTTACTTCCCAAATAGCTGTGTCCTCCTTTCCCTCCTAATGCTCCTTCCTTACCTCCCCCTTGTGGGTCTGCTGTCCCGGGGCCTGATGTTCCGTCCTTGCCTCGGATTAGGTCTCAGACCACCCTTCAAGGGCTGAGCACCTACCAGTAAGTGTTGCACGTGTGTGTATTAAGAGAATAGTTTCCACATAAGAGCCAAACACTTATACTCTCTGCTGCCACCACCCCCATTCTTTTTCCTTAAAAAAGCATGCCACTGCAGTTTCACGCTCATATTTAAGTGTTCAAGTAAAGCCTGCCAAAGTGGGAGAACTGGGGCATGTTTCAATGTGTGCTGAGACCTCACAAGTACTGTTGCCCTATTCTGTAGCTTTTCAGGGAGGGATCTGGGGACCAGAAAGCTCCCCTGCTCCACCACAGTGGAGCATAAATGTCATAAAGCTTCCAGGGGCTGCTTCTCTGTTCCATCTTTCTACCCTTTCCTAGTCCTCTCCTCCCCCTCCAAGTCATTATTTATTAATATTTTCTACAATGTCAGGCAGTATAATAGGCTGTGTTTATAACATCAATTAATTCTTATCACCACCCTCTGAAATAGATACTAGCAAACCCATTTTACATCAGTTAGGAGACTGACTTGTTCAAGACCCCAGGGCTGGGGAACAGCAGTTCCCTTATAGTCCAAAGCCTGACTCTTCTTGTTGTACTGAGCTCTCACTTGGGCAGGGTTCATCAGACAGGCTCTTGTCCTTATTCCCTGCAGCCTTTCCACAAATCCCTGTTAGCTGGCTGCTTCTGTTGGTCCCCTCCCTGAATTCAGATCTATTAGATCAAGTTCCTTTCATATTCCTGGTTTTGCTTGTGGAAAACCTTGATTGATTTCTACCAGAAGATATATTTACTATGGGAATTACCAAATAGTACTTTGATTCTCTATCTGCCTTCACTGCTATGCCATTCGCTAGAACAAGGACCATGTCTGACTCATCTGTGTTGCCTTCAGAATGCTTAATCTAGAAACTAAGGCACAAGAGACCCTCAATTGATGTTTCTAAGTAAAGGGTGAAGGCTGAGAATAGAAAATGATTCAATAGTCAAATAGTCCTGGGTCTGATTCTATTCCATACTGTCCAGTTGTTCTGTGACCTTGAACAAGAAGCTCACCTTTCTGAAGCTTAATTTCTAAAATGAGGAAATAATAGTAGCCACTCAGTATAGTATGAGGTTTATATAAGAAGTGCACATAAAGAAATTAGCATGCTGCCTTAACAAAGTAAGTGCCAATCAGACGCTGGCCATTATTGCTGTTGTTGGCCATCATTGTTGGTGGTGGTAGTGAGGGATTGCATCCTTCCTGCACCCTGTGAGACCTTCCAGCACAGCTACCCAAACCTTCCGGGGCTGTTAGTGGCCTCCCTTGGGACCTTTCCAATTGTTTCCACCTTGCTGTCACCCTGACTTCAATCCCACTTGTGCTCTCTGGTCTCTGTAACCAGCCTTTTGATTTCAATCTTGCCTCTACCCTTTGCATGTAGATTTCACGCTTGGTCTCCTTGTGTCGGAATTGTGGATGCTCCATCATGATTTGGGGCCTTCTGGTTCTTCACAAAGCCTGGGGTCTGATTCTGTCCTAGTTCCAACCAGTGGTCACCCTATCAGCCTTCACTGTTTCCGTTTCCTATTCACTGTCCTCCCAGGGAGAAAGAGAAAGAAGGAAGGAATAAGGGCAGGAGGGCAGGGAAGGAGGAAGGGAGAAAGGTAAAGAAGAGAAGGCTCAAATTAGGCTCTCAACTCTTCTCTGGACTCTGTGACCAGTGCCTGAAAGTGTATTGCTACTTTTAACCACCACCCATGTGGCCAGAGGAATAATAGTAATAACTAGCATATGTTAATCACAGATTATGCAACAGATGCAATTCAGAGAACTTCACATACATTAGCTCATTTAATCCTCAGTACCAACACATGAAGTAACTACTAGTAGTAACCTCACTTGGAAGATGAAGAGGCCAATATGCACTTGCCTGTGTGCTTGAGCAACCTGTTCTAGGCTGCACAGCCCCACAGCAGCACAGGTGAGATTCCCACCAGAAAGCCACTGAAGACAAAGCCAATTTTTGCATTGCTCTGAGCAGATCCTTCAGCTGAGGTGTGTGCAGCTTTTGAGGTTTGACTACTACCTGGGACTCATGGATGTGAACTAGGATCAGTATTTGTGCTAAGGCATTACCCTAGTTCTCTGAACAAATTTTATCCTAGAGGGCAGCCAAAAATTGGAGAGACTCCAGCAGAGGTGTCCAACCTGTGGTCTATGGGCCACCTATGGATAATATGAGGATTTTGTTTGCTTATCTGTGGTGGCAGATATCAAGAAAATTATGCACGGACCTTTTACTTTTTGCTCCTCAGCGTTTGTTGGTGTTTGTGTATTTAACATGTGGCCAATGTGGCGCTGAGAAACCAAAGGTTGGACATCCCTGCCAGAGTCTGGAGGCAGGATCCAAAGGCCCTTTTGGCCTCCTCATCCTCACACACATGTAACAGAGCATCCCCATAGGTCAGGAACTCACATTTATCTCCACACCTCCCTTACTTTCTCACCTAGCACTGTGCCCACAACACGTGCTTGGAACGCACGATATTATTTATACTGATCTCTCCAGGTTGTACTAAGGATTTAACAAAATAATACTTGTTAAAAACATCTCTTAAAATGTAAAGTGCTTTTCAAATAAAATCATTATCATTATTGTTATTGGTACCTCAAAACAAATCCCTACTCTTTGAGGGGCTGTTGAAGAATTTTGATCCCATTGGAAAAGCTAAGTAGGAATAAAAACCACTCCATGTTCTCCTTCCTGCTAGACAGGGGCAGTCCCGCAGAGTTGCTTTTTAAGGGGTCAATTGTATTTGAAGACCTTGTTATAATAGAAATTCTTCCTTTCTTGCTCAGATGGTGTAGAGAAAAAACAGCCTGTGGGTCCCATCTTTGCCTACCCACCAATTTGCATCGGAGTCCTGTCTGAAGCCTGGATGCTCATTCCTTGACTCTGGTCTATAAACAAACCCCTAAGACTGAGTAGCCAGTATGGGTGTTTGTACAGAGCAGTTGAGGAAACATTCCCAGCCCAGGGAACACAGCTGGGGAGGTTGACAGAACAATCTAACCCTCTAAGAAAAGGCCAGGCTTAGCCTGGCAAACACGGCCCCAGCCTGGGCTTGACCTCTGGATGCCACGTGTCACCTTCGGTGGGAAAATAAATAGTCTCCTTGTCTGGAATGCATGCTCCTTCTCTTGTGGAACATGGGAAACAGCCAGCAATTGTGTGGGAGGAAAAGCCTGTCTGCAAGCTGTCCTCAGTGCAAGGGGACAGGCCCACTCCCTTGGGCAGGTCAATAAGGCCATTGTCTTCCCTGATGGGTAATGCTTGTCACTCAGCCTCCCAAGATTTAGGCTCCAGATTTCAGGATGGGCCGGCACTGGTGTCTGCACAATTTTATAAAAGGGGGGAAGGGCAAACGGATGCCTGTTGAGGAATCTTGGTGCTGCTTGGCTTGTATGAAGATGGGGAGAGAACCCAGGTTGGGGTGGAGCAGTGTTCACTTTTAGACAGTGGCTGCTGACACGTGCCCTGAGTTCTCAGAGGTGTGGAGAAAAGGCAGAGTCGTGAGGTGGGTGAAGGAAACTGGCCTGGGTGATAGTGAGTTTGCCGAGCAGGCACCAAGTAGGGCCACAGCCTTCTTCCCCATAAGTTGTACTTCTAAACCTCTAGCACTACAAGAGGAAGCAAACAGCTTTCATCTTCAGAACTAAATGTAATCAATTGATAATGTCTGCCAGGATTTATTATATTACAAATTGTCCTGATACTGGGTTCAAGCTCAGTGGGAGAGAGTGGTATTACTGAGTAGAAATACCTGCCACAGGTCCAAGGGTGAAGGGTTGGGAGTGTCAGTATGTGTGCCCCTCTCTGCTATCCTGTCCCCAGCCCCTTCCACATATGTCCCAGTGGCTGTCAGGCTCTCTCCTTCCCTGGATCCCTCTCCAGGCTGACTACCTTCCACCACCCTATTGCCACCAGTGAAAACGTTTTCCTTCACTCAAGCCAGAAACCTAGAGCTCACCAGGAACTTCTTTTCCATTTGGGAAAAGATATGGGTAAATTAAAAATCCTTCCAGTTCCTTCTTGGACTCTTTCTAATCTACCTTCTTCCCTTCCCTATCTGCATAGCCTTTGTCTTAACTCACCTCAATGAGTACAGCAGCCCTCTGACAGGTCTACCTGACTTTGACCTCTTCCCTTCTGGTTCAACATCTCCCCATCACAACCATCACACAAGTGATCACAGGAATGCTTATGTCACAAATGAGAAGCCCAGAATGGTAGTGCATGCCTGTAGTTCCAGCTTCTGCCTCAGAAGGATCAATTGAGCCCTGGAGTTCAAGGCCAGCCTGGGCAACATAGTGAGACCCTGTCTCTATAATGAGTAAATAAATAAGAATTAGAGTCTCTCATGGAAGTAGAGAGTAGAATGGTGGTTATCAGAGGCTGGGAAGGGAGGGGAGAAGCCGGGGGGATGGAGAAGAGATAAGGAGAAGTTGGTTAATGGGTGTAAAAATACAAGTAGATAAAAGGAGTAAGTTTTACTGTTGGATAGTACAGTAAGGAAATTATAGTTTTCTATAATTTATTGTATATTTCAAAATAGCTAGAAAAGAAGAATTACAATGTTCTCAACATGAGAAAAAAGTAAATGTTTGAGGTGATGGATGTCCCAATTACTCTGATTTGATTATTTGTATATATATCTCAAATGGGTACCCCAAATATATATACACCTCGATGACATATCAATAAAAAAACCCAAAAGTTCGAATCCTGGTTCTTCTAATGTGTAGAGGGAAAAATTAGAGGCTCCAAGAGTCTCAGCACAGAGAGGAAGAACTCTTCCCATTGGGAAAGAGTTTTCTGAGATGGCTCCAGGCAAATTATAACTCCTGGGTCTTCCTGTGGCTAAAATTCAAGCAAGATAGTTCTCAAGTTTCCTTGCTCCATGCTTTGCGCCCCCCCCACACACACACACATTTACCTTGTCAGTTGATCTCCTGAATGCCTTCCAAAGGACCTTTATTCAAGTATGTGGACTAAACAGTTCAAAAACCTTCTTTATTCTTTAGGTTCTTTGAACTCTAGGAAAGTTAATAATTTTCTCTTGTTTTTCCAACAGGCTTTTTATCTGTTCTGGTCATTCTGCTCCTGTGTACAGAAGAGTCAGGTGCCCAGAGGACAGACAGCTGAGGCAAACACAGATGACTCCTGGCAATGTGTGGGAAGCAAGATAGAGCAGCCTATGGGACTCAGGAGCGTGTTTTCCTGGACAGCCAGCCCTCAGCAGGGAGTCTGCCCTGGCCCACATAGACCGTTATAATTTGTTCCAACTAACTATAAGGGGATAATTTATTCCTGGGAGCAATGAGACAGGCTTTAGTGACATAAAACAGGAACAATTGTATTTTGTAATAGACCCAGCAGATGCCCTCCCTGGAAAGAAAGGAAAGCTGAGTGACTCAAACACTCGACTGTCAAGACTGCAATTGCAGACAGGTCAAATGAAGATAACCCTTGCATAGGGCCAGATCCTGGGGAAGGCCTGAGCTGCCTACTGGTGAAGGACAAATAGGACAGCTTCCAGAGAGACATGGGGAGACAGCCAAGGAGCCAATACACTGACTTATTTTAGCAAGCATGGAACACAATGTCTTTGTGTTGCATGGGGCAGGAAGAGTAACAATCATCTCCAGGGTTTTCAATGGACTTATTATCTATTTTGATCATTTGGCTCCAGAAGTTCCAGAAACATCCCGAGGCAAGAGGAGAGAGAGACAGAAAATACAGACAACAGGAAATGCCTAAGAAATGATATGCCCAGGAGGGGGTGGAAAAAGATCAGAAGTAGTGAGATGTCTTAGAAGGCAATTGTCACTGCTTTTTCTAGGCAAAAGTGGAGTTTTAAATAATTTAAAAACTAACATTTAAACTGAAGAAGTAATTTACTTTTTTTACCCCAAAGAAATTTTTCTTCTTCTTTCTTTCTTTCTTTTTTCTTTTTTTGGAGACAGAGTCTCAAGCTATCACCTTGGGTAGAGTGCTGTGGCATCATAGCTCACAGCTACCTCCAAAACTCTTGGGTTCAAGCAATCCTCTTGCCTAAGTCTTTCCTTTTTTTGTAGAGACAGGTCTCACTTTTGCTCAGGCTGGTCTCAAACTCATGAGCTCAAGCTATCCACCCACCTCAGCCTCCCAGAGTGCTAGGATTATAGGCGTGAGCCACCTCGCCCAGCAAGAAATTCTTTTAACATTCTTCAGAGAAGACTTCCCCTGACACTGTCTTAGATGAGCCTCTTATGTAAACTCATTGCCTCATGTACCTTCTCTTGAAAGTACTTCTCATAATTTTTAATTATCTATATTTTTCCTCATGTATTTAGTATCTATCCCCCCTAGACAATACATTCTGAGTGTGCACAACCAGGTTGCCTTTCCTCCCTGCTTTATCCCTAGCCCCTGACACTTGCCTTTAAACATCTAAACTGAAACAGGCTGATGGTGACAATCGATTGTAAGGTGAATAGGGAAAAAGATGAGGCTATGGAGGGCAATAAAGAGTGAAAATAATAGGGTCTATAGATTGAGTGTCCAAATGAGGATGAAGAAAGATCACAGTCTGGATTCTAGAAGGTTGGCAGAAGGTGTTGGGAGGCATAGAATTGAGATTGATTTTAAGAAGAGATGTAGCTACTGATGACCAAACTTAGACTAGAGTATCCCATGGGAGTTGGAAGCTGCAGAGGGGTGGAGAAACTAATCATGGAAGGGCAGGAGCTGAATATCTGAGGCCAGTTGTTGATTCCATCTTCTCCATAGATATTAAGGTTAACAACATGATTGTCGGGTCAGTGAATGATGGAGATACAAGGAGATCAGTGGATGACAACAACCAGGAGAGGTAGCAGTTGGCATAGTGTGATGGCATGTTTCCTCCATTCATTTTTGCCAACAAATATGTACTAAGTGAACACTATTTATGAAGTCTGATGCATGCTATGAGTGATACAAATGAAGTAAACTATTATCCCTCCTTCAAGGAGCTTATAAGTGAAAGTAACATTGAAAGACATATGGAGAGCCAAGCATTATTGATGACCTTAGTCTGTGCCAAGTCTTTAAAATCCAAAAACTCATGGGCCTTGCCTTCAAAAAATTTACTTATGGGGGATAGACAAAAAACAACATAGAAAATTATAACTCAGCTAGATAAATGTGCATATTGAGGTGTATACATAATGTCCAGCTGGCATGAGAAAGGATTCTAACTGAGACCAAGTAAAGGGGATGAGGAAAGATTTCCTAAAAGAGAATGTGCCTGATTTCAATTTTGAAGGAGTAGAGAGTAGAGGCGGTCGAAAGACAGACTAGAGATCATTCTTGGCAGAGGATCTTGAGTGCAGTGCATGATAGCGAGTGGAAGGGTGACAAATCCCAAAACTTAGAAGATTCTAACTCTTCATGACGGGACCTAATGGGAGGAGTGAGGGGTGGCAGAAGATGAAACTCAAAAGGACAGCAGGTACCGGATCAAGAAGATTTTTTTGACAGGCTAGAGGCTTTGGACTTCATCCCATAGCACACTGGGAAACTATGCAGTAGAGGGATGACATGTGTCTGAAATATTAGTAACAAATGATAGGAACGAGAAAAAAAACTCGACTCAAACTGCCTTAAACAAAAATAAGAATTTATTAGTCATACAGCCAAAAAGTGCAAGGATAAAGTTGGCTTCCAGCAAATCTTGATAGAGTGCTTAATTGTTGTTATCAGGACCTCCTTTCTCCATCTCTGGGTTCTCCTCTCCTGAATGTTGGTTTCATTCTCTACTCTCTAAGCCTATATCTCCCCAGAGTTAAATCCAGGAGAAAGATAGCTTCCTTTCTGGCAGCCCTAACTCACATCCCAGGACTCCTTCTGAACAGGCCTATTTGGTCACATGCCCTCTCTGAGCCAGCCTCTGTGGCCAGGGTGGTGCCCCATTCAAACACCATAGAGGGAGGTGGGGAGAGGTGGTTCCCTCACATTAGAGTATTATCACCAAAATGAGGGTGAATGAACACGGAACAGGTGAGAACAACAAATGTGTGCTCCAGTTTTAAGAAAGATCACTCTTGGTCACCATATAGAAAATGAATGTGACAGGGAATTGTGGAAACAAGGATACTCTTTGGTCAGGTAATCCCAGTCACATTAAAGGGGACAAGGACCCGAACCAAGGCAGGGCAAATAGGCATAATTTTTGGATGAAAGCAATAGACTTTGGAGGACAGAAGTTTGTCAAGGGGAAATGAGAAGCCAAAGGTGCCCCCCAGTTTTCTAGCTCAGATGACTAGGTAGTGCCATTCAATAAGGACAGGGACTGCTAGAAGGGAAGCAGTTTGGGTAGGGGTTTCAATTAATAAATTAAGTCTGGGCATCTTCAGTTGAAAAATGCCTGGGGCATACCCAAGTGGAGGTTGGCAGTGGACAGTTAGACCTAAGAGTCTGGAACTGGAGAAGGAAGTCTGAACTGGAAACGGGTTCTACTGTCTTCAGTTTATAGATGAAGGTGGAATCCATGGGTAGTGGGTGGGGACGTTAGCTAACCCAGGAAAGGTGTGTAAAGTAGGAAGGAAAGGGCCTTCAGGAAAGAGTCCCAAGCCTGTCAGAATTTAACCCGAAGATGCGTCCTAAACCTAAATCAAGTACCATTGAATTGAAGGCAAGAATGAGGCTGAAGGGCCTGGAGGCAGCTATGTGGGGCCAAGAGGAGGCCACCTCCCAGGCCATGCTCTGAGAACAGGGTGGAAACACCTGGAGGCGGGGCTGCCAGGCAGCACTTTCAGGGGAGAAGGAGCTTCCAGGGAAGGCACCAAGGTGAAGAGCATACAGGGTGAGGATGTTGTAAAGAAAGGGGAGGTTGTTTATTCTAGAGTGTGGGGCTTTAGGGGACACAGTGGAAACATTTGAGGGAAAAGAGTTGAGTACCGGGAGATGAGGCCCCAGAAGAGGATGAGTGACTGCAGGGACTTGAATCTGGGGCTCAACTTCCAAAGTGGACAAGGATAAGAGGCAGTGGAGTTGGTGGGGTCACGGCTCTCGGTAAGACGCTGCCAGATAATATCAGTCGTATCACTCCCTGGATGCGACTCTCCAGTGGCTTCCCCTTGTTCCTGAAATGAAACGCAGCTCCGGGCTCTGGCCTTCTGGACTCCACCTGGGCTAGTCCTTGACCGCCTGATTCCATCCCAGGGCTCTCCGGCCCTCATTCCACACAGCATTCTTTCTAAACCTGGAAAACCCCAAGCCTGCGTTTTCTTCGACTGCTCCCTCTGTCTGGGATCTTCTTTCCTTCTCTACGGCTGGCTCCTTCGATTCATTCATGGTTCAGTTCGAACTTCACCTCCAAAGAGAGGCCTTTCGTTTCCTGTTTCCACAAGTCACCTGCTTTCCCTTGACCCTACTTTGCTTCCTTCATAGCATTTATTACTCTCTGATGCTGTCACTTACTGATGTTCCATTCCATTCCCTTCTACCACAGGGTGAGATCCAGGAGGTCATGCCCCTTTTTCTGTCTCTGTTCATCATGTGATCTCCAGCATCTGGGAGAGTCTGGCACAAAGTAACTGCTTCGTAAATATTTACCAACTAACTAATGGACCGAATAAATGAATATTTAAAGTTACAGCCTCCTCTGTAGGCTCTAAATACAGCCATGGTCAGATTCTTTTGAGTCTTTCAGAATAAACAGGTTGACATGTTTTGAAATGAGAAGTCACTCAAATTTCTTGAAACAAGACATTTTTCTCTGATATAAGTTATTCTGAATATTACACAGGTTTTCCAAAAGACCAAACTTTGCTGATGGAAGAAATTATACTAAAAGGGAGTTTCCCAAACAACAAACTTATTTAAATAAAATATGGCAAACGGTGGTCCACCCATAATTAAGTTTCCATAGGAGCTATTGCACAAAACAAGAAGCCACCTACTCTTACCTATCTACCAAAAAGCCACCTACCTCTTACCTTTTAGAGTTTTAATTTTAAATAAAAATTTTATAGTGCCACATTCTCGGGCACTATTGAAGTTTAATGACATAACACTGTACTTGACAGAGACCATCAGGGTCCATAGTGTGACTATTTTGGTGGTAACAGCGTACTTCCTAAAATAGAACTTTTAAGAAGGGGAGTATAGTGAGGTATAGGCTCCTGAGTAAGTTTTCCTAGAAAACCAAGAATGTAGGAAGAGAAAGAGCAATGAACCAGAAGGGGGATGCTAACATTTTCCAAATTATGTTTCCAAGAAGGCTAGTGTTCCTAGCTAGAACAACAAGCAATAAAATCTGGGTGGGCGTGGGAGAGGGTGGTACTCTGTCAAAATAAATCTGGTCATGTAGGTATGAAATTAACTTAAACAGGCTTTTTTGCTACAGGACTTCCACACATTTGGAGATTTTCCTGAGCTGGGAGGTGAGCAAACATATCCATTCTATTGATCTTAACACTTCCCTTAGAAACAGCCACTACCATGGGGCATGGTGTCAATGGTAGTTGCATGATTCTTTGATTATAAACTCAGCCTCGATGTACTGAAGCCTCCGGGCTGAGTAGTGGGGTGTGAAAGTGGGTAAGAAATGAGTGACTATACACAGAGGAGGGAAGGTGAACAGCAAGGCAAAAACATAGCTTTGATGATCTGTCACCTTGAAGGGCAAAGGCTGCGATACTTGAGGTGGAATCATGGGAAGCGTTGAGATTTTAAGTAGACTTCATACTAGCTGAGCCGACTCAGAAGACAAAGGCTCTCAAGCCTTCTTCCTCTGCTCCCTTTAATTTATTTGGTTAGAGGCCAAGTCTGACACAAGCATTTCCTACCTAAGGTCTGGAGTCATTTTTTGCAATCTATTTGGTTTAAAGTTTATTACTGCTTCTGTGTTGATTAGCATAAATTTAGGTAGGAAAGCTCCTTTCCTTTCCATTCATACAGTTATAGAACTAAGATTTTCAGAGAGGCTAAGCAGCAGCTTGGTGTTTTAAAAATAACAATGTATATATGTGTGCGTGTGTATTATTTTTTTGTTACACCAAAGGATTTCTTGAAAATTCTTCTGGTCTTCTGGATATTGGAGCAGTGGTGGAGTCCACCAATTAACAAGCCATGGCAGCTCCTGCAACTTGAAGGTGGCTGCACCTGGGGCGAAGACTACCTTGCTGCTGGTCCATTTGGTAGGCCCCCTTTAAGGACCTACAAAACCACAGATGCTGATGTCATGGAATGCTGGACTGAGGCCTCCCTATAAACTATGGAGAGAACAACAAGGACAATTATATAATGCAAGATAGAAAGTAAGTTTCATGAGACAGGGTCAAAAAAGATTCTATGTGGTTCTGAAAAGGAAAGAAAGTGATTGGGGAATGGAGTATAATCAAGAAAGTTTTCAGAGGCCTTGAAAGATAGAAACTACACCTTTGAGGTCAAAAAGAGGTGTAGGGAAGAGGCATCAGGTCAGATGGTACCAAATGGGATGAACTCTATCTACCCTGTCATGACAGATAAGGGCAGAAGGGGCCCAGCATACAAGCTGTAAAGGTGTGGTTCTAATTGTGAGAGTTTCCAGGTGCCTTATTCTTCACCTGATCGCAGAGGAGAAAAGCACAACTGAAGACTTCTTTGACCTCGTGGACTCCAGAATCAGTCACATCTTTGTTTGAACTCTGATTGTCTATGGGATTTCAGACAAATTATTCAACCTCCTGACCCTCTATTTTTCCAGCTTCAGAATGAGTAATACCTTTCAGAATCACTTTAGGGAGTAAATGAAATTGGTAGTTAGAAGGTGTCTGCGCAATGCCTGGCACACAGCAGGTGCACAATAATTCCCTTCT
The DNA here is from genome assembly GCA_963574655.1 of Perodicticus potto. Lineage (NCBI taxonomy): Eukaryota > Metazoa > Chordata > Mammalia > Primates > Lorisidae > Perodicticus > Perodicticus potto. The sequence continues at coordinate 48,646 of CAUYRH010005965.1, forward strand.
GCTTTAGAATAAAGGGCACAGTCGAGTGGCTTGTAGAAATTAGATTTTAAGATCCTGCTTTGTGTTGAATAAAGAAAAACATATGTGTTAAGCACCTCTTGGTAGTATCACATATACATACTGGGAAAGGGGTTTTTGCCTGCTTAGGCATGAGGGTGCTTATTTTAAACTGAGAATTGGGATTTTATTTTAAAAAAGTTTTTTGTTACAGCTGATGTCTCTCAATTCAAAATACCAGTTTAATGCCTAGTATTTCTTTAAAGGTGAGAGAATGACTATAGCACCCAAATAGGAGATACAGATAAGGGTATTTTTTAAATATGGCTCAAAAATTATATTACCAGTTCTAAAGGTGCTAAAGAAATCCAAAAAATGTCAAAAGGACCATATATGAGAAATCAGTATATCATGTGATGGTAAGCATAGTTGCTATCAGCATTAAATAAATTGGAAAAAAATTGTAATTCATTGTTTAAAAAATGCATAGACTCAACATTTGGTTATATTACTAAAAAAGTAGTATATAATTACACAGATAAAGATAATAATCAAAAACTGTGCACTCTTTAATATAGTATTTGTTTTTCCAAAAGCTATTTTTAAATGATGATGTTTTATAATATCAATTAAAAAATCTAAATAAAAATTTGGATTTCAGGCTTTTGTTTAAAAATGGAGCACTATGGTAATACTGTGCCTGTATTCCTCCATGGTAATATCCTCTGTCTCTGAGAAGGGCTGGCCTCTTTCAGACAGGTGCACTTGACGTCCACTTTGAAGCAGTCCCCACCCCTCCCTATTGTTTTCCACCCAACTCTCTGCCTTCATTTCAGTTACCAGCTGGACCTCTGTAGGCATCCCACTGTGACCCCTCTAGGCCTAGAGTAAGGCCCCCATCTTGTGACAGCTCCCTGACTTCCATTGTTCCCTGGGATAGTTTATTTCTGCCATCGTTCCTGGCACGACTTGTCCCTGCCTGCTGAACCTGGGCCAGCTTTTGGCTTTGCCCTCAGACTCAGTCTCGCTGGTTCAATCCTGCTTCGACTACCAAATTCCAGTACCTGGGCTGGAAGGTCACTGGGAAGCTCTGCCAGATGGAGCCCCAGATCTCCTGTTTGAACACAGAAAATACAAGTGGAGAACACAGGTGTTCAGCTTTCCTCTAATAGATGCATTTTTCATTCCCTTGCCTTTCAAATCTGCATAAGGATGAAAGGCTGCGACACTCTGTTCTGGTTTGACTCTCCCAGAGTTCTACATGGGATGACATCGCTTCCAAGGGAAACATTGCAGGCAGAGATGGTTTTTCTATTTCCTTTCTTCATAATTAAAGTGTCCTTTTGCCAATAGTAAATCTATGGGAACTGAATGACTAATCAAAGCCAGGTTGTTTCTGAAGTGGGGTGGGAGCCCTGGCTCTTTCATTTATTTTGCTCTCACCTAATTAGACTTTTAAAGGTAAGCCAGAAGGAAGGAAAGAAAAAAGGAAAGAGGGAGGGGAGGGAGACAGCAGAGGATCCACGCTCCACACCCTGAGCTTCTCTGTGTCACCCCCCCCCCCCGCCCCCCAGAGACCTGTGATAGACAAGCCTCAGGTGCAAGAAAGGAGATGGGAGCAGTCTCCCTCCCCATTCTCCGCACTCATGCATTCACCCTCTTCCTCAGCAGCTCAGGTGCAGAGCCAGTGGCCAGACCTGGGCCTCTCTAGGGGTGTGAAGAGGGCACAGCCCCACTGAGAGTGCAGAAAAGCAGGGCAACTTGAGGCTGCCTCCAAGTTCAGAATAAAGAGTGACACCTTGGTTTGGGGTCCCTTATTTGGGATTTTCCAGGTATCTAAGAAGGTAAAAAAGGTGACTTAGGATGGAAGGCAGAAGACCCCAACATTAGGAAATCCTAATAATTTCCAGTTCTCGGCCGTGTGTTGATTGAATAATGGGCCAATCCTCCAGTGACCCATTCAGTAGCTAAAAGACAACCCAAGCGGCTTTATCGGTGATGCTCTTTTAAAAATTGCTTCAATCACGAGCCATTATAAAGCCCATAATGCTCACCGGATATCCCTGACTGGATAGAATTGGCCTTATTTAAAGAAGAGAAGACAAAGAAAAAGAAACCTTTTCTCTTTTGATTTGTGAGCCCTGGGTCGCTCAAATGCTTCTCTTCAAAGATTATTTTTCCCATTTCATGCCCGTCGTTTTATTTTCTGACACCTGCTTAGAAATAACCTTGTCTTTCAGGTACTTAGTTATACCACATAAATCCTTTTGCCTTTTCTAAGAAACCGCAGACCGCTGCTCCGACGGCCTTCCTCGAGAGCCAGAGCGCCACTCGCCCGGCCCCACACTGCCACCGAGGCTGGCTCCCTGGGAGAAAAATTAACGAGCTTTCTCCTGTGGAGGCTTGGGTGGAATTTGTAAAATGGGATTTAATTGGGACTGAATAAACTCCGCTTTAAAATTCCTCACACATCAGCCTCTGCTCGTGGGTGACAACAGTCTGCATTTGCTCTGAGCGGTAATAGAATCTCCGTCCTGCAGCCCCGAGCCGAGAGGGGGGACAGCACAGGGACCCCCGCGCCGCCTTTCTGAACAGTCGGTCATCGGGCTGCTCAGCGCGGCGCTACCCTGGGAGAAGCTCCCAGCCTAGGGCCCTGCCCAACAAAGGGAAGGAAAACTTCCCTACGAGGGAGGCCACACAGACCTTTGGGGCAGAATTGGCAGCTTTCATTTAATGACCGAGCTGTTCTGGTTAATGACCGTATAATGCCCATCGCCTCACGCTGCCCTCATGGAACTTTAGAAAATCGGACACTGTCGTGGGATAGGGGTAGAGGGAGCAAAATTAGACCTCCGATTAAAGAAAATCTGAGAAAGCTTAGGAGGAAAGCTGGTCTCTGACCCAGAGGTCGGTGCACCATTGCATAAGGACTCTGCAAAAGCCACAGAGGCTGCTGCTTTGGGGAGGGGCAGGGAGGGTCAGTGTCTAGGGAACGGGAGGGGAGCTCCTGGGGAGTTATTTGCATAAAAATCCCCCAAAGGAGGTGAGAGCCACCTGGATGATAGGCTCTTCCTCTGTCCACTATGGAAATGGAAGACACATCTAGAATCACAATATAAACAGCTCTCACTTCACTGCCGGTCCAGCACCTTGGCAGCGGCTGCCTGGAAGACGGTATTGAGAATTTCAGTTCTCTGTCTAGGCTTCGAGGGGGGAAGGGTGCTGCTGTTAACTATAATTTTGTGGCATGATCCAGACTGGAGAGGAAGGAGGTTTGCCTCCATCCTGCAGAGGGTGAGTTAGGAGATTTGGGGGTGATAGCCAATGAGCTAGTTGCTTTCAGAGACAGTATTAAAACACCTATGTAAGCTTTTTGTGATATGGTCCCAGCATCGTCTCTAGCACTGAATCCCCCCAACCACCATCTCTCACTCTGTGTGCTGGTCACAGTTTCCTAGCACAGAGCCCTGAGCCATAATTGTCATTTAAAAAATACCACCAGTCAGGAAGGGAAGGGGCCAGATTGAAGTTTCCTTGGTGGAGGAAGAAATCAGGTGTTTCCCTGAGCTGTGCCCCAGAGGTAGAGGGGTAAGGGATCCATTGACTTACAGTATAGAGGGGGCATAAAGGGATGGTGCTCAGCTCCACCTATTGGTCTTCAGCCAAGAGCAAACACATATGGGCTCTACAGTTCACATCCTAGCTGTATAAACCATAGGCATGTTATTTAAAGTTTCAGTTTCCTCATCTGTAAACCAGGAACACTAAGCCTAATGGCACAGAGGAACCACCTATTTGTTTATTCCTTTATTTACTACCTGTCTTCCAAGGCCAGGCATTGAGATTGTTGCTGCAAAAACATAGTCTCCCCATTTTGTCAGGAAAGTGGGCACAGAGACAGAAATCAGAGAAAAGAGAGAATGCTTGCCAGCTTTTCCTGTTATATGTATATATTTTCTAATCCCCAATTACAAGGGGATAGTGATTGCAAAGGAGACTGACACAGAGACAGGAACACAGATGGCATTTGGGAAATAGTGGAGGACTCTGAATCTGACAGGGGCAACCTGAGGGGGAGCATGGAAGTTAGTGGGGGAGTAGAAGAGTGAAAGGGAGACATTTTCCCACACTGCCTTAGGCCAAAGGCTTTGGGAGCTCATGCCTGTCTATGAAACCCCAGCCACACTGGCTTAGCATGGGGGCAGTCTCCTCTGCCCCCAGCGGTCTCTCCAGGACCCCAGCAACTCAGGGAGAGCCTCTCCTGGAGCCATCTCCCTGGCTTACTCACTAAAAGAACAGCTCAGAGATCTATCTCCAGAGTCCCCAATTTTGCCAGTATTTTGCAATATTCTCCCCTTTGACAATATCCCCCAGATAGGTTCCTGCTGGATTTATGCTTGGATATAATGCCCAATACAATATCCAAGCTGAATGTGCAAAGGGCAGGTCTCTCTTCCAACCACTGCCCTACTGTTATCATTGATCCAAGATGCAAAATAACCAAATGGCACAGAAATAGCAGGGAAAGCACTGAAATTATCAATCAGAAATTCAGACAGATAATTCAACCTCTTCACCAGTAGAAAGAACAATACTTAGTGTCTTTAACGCCTACTAAATGCATATGAAACAACTTTGCCAATACAGGGATAATCAAATTGTTCTGAATAATCCAATCCAGTGTTTTCCTGCTTCTTCTTCATGCTAATTTATTCTGACATGGCTTTTCAATAATGAAAATCTGTTCTTGCAGAATCCATTTCATCGAGATTTTCCATATTAAAATGGAGATGGAAGTGTCGTGGAGAATTAGATTACTTGTCCTTATTCCAGTGCTTGGCTTTCCTGGGGAGGGGCCTTTTGTCTTGCGGTGGGTAACCAGATGGCATTAATTTGAGCAGAGCGAGTGTACCTTCCTTAGCGGACCAGGAGATTGTTTTTATAGTGCCATTTCCAGCTAATTCAAGCCTCTTCCCTGCACAGACTTAATTTGCTCCTTTCCTCATGAAATTTGTTAATTTTCAAAGCGTTTTCAGCCTTAATCATTCCCACTAGAGTGAAAAACTAGTGTAAACAAATGCTTCAGCAACTGGACATGTGCTGGTGTCTTGTTCTGGAAAAATACTTTCTGGGCACACTGAATCTTTAGCATCAGACCCAAAAAGATGGATTGATAAATAAACACACACATTCTGGCAGTGCCTACTGGGCACAGGTCCCGTGCTGGGACTGGAGGTTCTGCAGCAAATAAAGCACAATTCCAATCTTCCAGGAGCCCAGGTCTAGTGAAGAGGGTGCTCAAACTTCAGGGCACATAAGAACCACCTGGGGGGCTCGGTGCCTGTGGCTCAGTGGGCTAAGGCGCCAGCCACGTGCACCTGAGCTGGCGGGTTCGAATCCAGCCCGGGCCCACCAAACAACGACAGCTGCACCCAAAAAATGGCCGGGCATTGTGGCGGGCACCTGTGGTCCCAGCTACTTGGGAGGCGGAGGCAGGAGACTCGCTTGATCCCAGGAATTGGGGTTGCTGTGAGCTGTGATGCCACGGCACTCTCTCCAGAGTGAAAGCTTGAGGCTCTGTCTCAAAAAAAAAAAAAAAAAAGAACCACCTGGGGAATGTGGTTAAAAGTATGGGTTTCTGGGCTCCACTCTCAGGGATTTTGAATCAGTTGGCATTCGATAGATGTTAGCTGACAAAGGAAATGCCTGTGGTGTATTCTTCATAAATTTCCTCAGGTAGTTGACCTCATGTAAGAGTTTCTGGTTGGCATCCACCTCCTTTCCTGAGGATATCTTATTCCTAACACTCCTGGGAATATCTTAAATATGAGACAGGCACGCTTTCCAAAAGTTATGTAAATGATGTTTAATTCACATCAAAAAATATTAGTTTGAGGCCAGGCATGGTGGCTCATGCCTATAAGCCAACTGGGAGGCCAAGGTTCGTAGATTGCCTGAGCTCTGGAGTTCGAGGCCAGCCTGGGCAAGAGCGAGACACTGTCTCTAAAATATAGAAAAACTAGCCAGGTATTGGGGCAGGCACCTGCAATCCCAGCTACTCAGGAGGCTGAGGCAAGAGAATCCCTGGAGCCTAAGAGTTCGAGGTTGCTCTGAGCTATGATATCATGGTACTATACCCAGGGTGCCAAAGTGAGACTCTGTCTCAAAAAATGAAACAAATTTAGTTTGGTTTTTGCTATAGATAGCAGGCATCTCTATGGCCCCCAAATTATTGATCTTATCCATTTTATCTAGCATAACATTAGTGTTTAGTGAATCTAGGGCACCACTTTCTAAACTCTCATAAAGGGTTATATTATAACCTTGTCTAAGATCTGTTTCTAGATAATAAAATAACAGTAACAACAACAATGACAGTAGGACATATTTTATTGACAACAAAATGAAATGCCTTTAAGCACTTTGCATGTTCTATCTCATTTAATTCTCATAGCCCCCTATGAGACATACACTATTTTTTTATCCCTCATCTTACGGATGAGATGCTGCATTGACAGATGTGGGCTCCCCCAGCTCTGTGAGGGGATAGGCAGTTAGCCCGGGCCCTGTAGGTTTTCTGGGAATCTTCCGGGATGACAAATCATCCTGCTTTGTACAAGACAGAGAAAGTTTCCTGGGACTAAGAACTTTCAGGTTTAAAACTGGGCAAACTGGGATGTGTTAGTCACCCTCTTGCTGCATGAATATTGCGGGGGGAGACACCAAAATCCAAAGAAAGAATGGGTTCAAATCCTGAGTGGAAAGAGGAATCCTAACAGCTAAAGCGAGAGTCCAAATGGTTCATCTAAACTGAGAGATGAAATGCAGGCGGAGCTGTGGCCCAGATGGTCAGTCGGAAGAATGACCGTGAGGACAGAGGGCTGAGTACTTGGGTACGGTCTGGGATGATTGCACAGAACAAGTGGACTGTACTTGGCAGCTGCAGCTTGGTACCTGAAGGCCAGACGTGAGGCAGACCTCTCTTTTTTCCTTCCTTTACATGGTGGTCCCGAAGTGTTGTGGCCCCACATTTGTGCCTAGTCCCACCTCTTAATCCCACCTCTCCAGATATCTCAGGAAAAGTAGTGGCAGGAGTAGCATCTGGGCCTTTGTCACCTGGGAGCACAGGACAAATAGCCTAATGCTTTTTTTTCCTGTAGAACAGGGAGAATTATTGTCTCAGTCTGTTTGTGCTGCTATAACAAAACACCTTAGACTAGGTGGCTTACAAACAACAACAACATGTCTTATAGTTCTAGAGGCTGGTGAGGGTCCTCTTCCTGATCCATAGATGCCTGTCTTCTCACAGTAATCTCACACTGTGGATGAGAAAAGAAATATTTCTGGGCCATGTTTAAAGGCACTACTGCCAGTCATGAAGGCCCTACCATCTCACCTTGCAAGGGTTCCGCCTCCAAATGCCCTCACATTTGACTTTAGGATTTCAACACGTGAATTTTGCAGAGACCCATTCAGTCTAGCAGCTGACACAGAGCCCCCTTGTTTGCACCACTGTGCCGCCCTCACCAAGTTTCAAGGGTAGGGAGAGCCTCTCCCATCGCACTTTGCCCAGGGTGACAGGAGGGCTCAGGAATCCTGAGTTTTAAAAAAAGGTGCCTGAAGTATTTAGGCCTGGCTAGAGGATTTCCTGCTAGGGGAGGAAAGCTGCTGAAAATGAAGCAGTTAAGGAGCAAACAGAGTTTAGAATAGCTTGCTGAAGCCAAAAAGCTAAGGAAAAGAGTCCGGGGTGTTTGCAGAACTGGAGACCAGAAGAGCAGGGGATACCTATGGAACCTGAGGGCCAAGGAACCAGGAGAAATCCAAAGCATCGGGAGTGGTCCAGGGCAGGTGTGTGGACCAAGGACCACGTCTGCAGCTGGCTTTTGTGGCCAGATGTGGTGGGGTAGAGGGCTGGGGCGGGCAGTGAGTTTAAAGAGTCATGTCAGTATGGTAGCAGAGACACAATTTCCTAAAGGGGTGGAGTCTGAGTTTTCTTCACTGTGTGCTGCCCTTGTGCGTCTCCTGTCTCCCTTCCGGCTTCTGTTCTGCCCTCAGCTGGAATCATCCTTTCCTTCCAGCCTCCAGCGCCTGCTGCCACCCTAGCCAGCGTTTGTTCTGCACCTATTGATGGCACACTGTTCCAGTTCGATTGCTGAGGAACAAACCACCGCGAACTTTAAAACAACCACCATTTTGTTGTCTCATGTCTCAGTGAGTCAGTTGGGCGATTTCTCTGGTCTGTTTTGGGTTTGGGGGGTGGGAGGGGGTGGGCTATCTCTGTGTTAGCTGGTGGCACAGCTGAGACTACATGGTCTGCATGGCCTTGTTCATGGGTCCAGCAGGTGACAGCCTGGTTGGTCTGGGGACCTTCACAAGGACAGCCCAACTGTGCTCCCGCGGGTCTCTCATCCTCCAGCAGGCTGACCTGGGACTTCTCACATGGTCATGGGAGGACTCCCGGAAGCAGGTGAGGGTACCCCTCAATGCACAGAGCATCTGAAGCTTTACACACATTACATTTGCTGATGTTTCTGCGACCAAACCAAGCTGTGTGACCAAGCTCAGAGCCAAGGGAAGGAGAAACAGACTGCACCTCTTGATTGGGAGGAGCCCTTTTTCTGCAATTTTACCACCCTGACTGCATGCCGGGCACTAAGAGATCACCATGGAGGAAACAGACACGAGTCCCTGCTGTGTTCTATGCATCACAATTAAAGCAGGAGATGGGAAACATCTCGATATTCTGTTATTAATATTGTCTGGTTAACTGTAGTTAAAGTAAATATGGGCAAAGGCAACGTACAGTGGGCTTCCCTTTTATTCTGGGTTGTAATGATAACCTTTTTTTGGATGTTTTCCCCTTCAAATATTTTTGTAAACCACTTCATTAAGATATAATTCACATACCCCACAATCGAGACCTTGAAGTATACAAGTCGTGCTTTTTAGCATATCCGCAGACTCCTGCAGCCATCACCGTAATCTAACAAGGAACATCTTCCCCTCCGTGAGAAGCCCTCACTATCAGCACTCACCCCCCACTTCCTCCTGCCCACTGTCGGCCTCTTGACTGGAGGTTAAGGAAGGAAAAGCTCTGTCCAAAATCACTGGAGAGAACAGGGCTAGAAATAAAAACAAAGTGGGAAGATACGTAACGGGAAACGTCATTGCAGATCTGTTCTGACTACTAGCCCATCCCTCATAGTGAAACTGGTCACTTGAAGAATAGCAGGTTGTGTTCATTCATCTACTCAGCAAGTGACTACCGGCGGCCAGGCCAGCCCAAGCCCTGGGCAAACAGATGAAGACCTTGCTCTGAAGGAGCTTGGACACAGACAGGAGATCGGAGGAGATGGGAAGAGGGGCTGTAACGTGGTAAGTGTCAGGAGCCTAGAAGGATGGTGGTCACCTGGGCCTACCATGTAGAGTCACCTGCCTTCTGATAAAGCCACCACAGCATGGAGCAAAGCCTAGGACAATGACAACGTGCTAATACACTGCCGGGGCCCTATATCCAAATATTCAACAAAATGTGCCTAGGATTTTCCAGATACTTGATACAACAATTTCCCTTCCCCCATTTCTATTTTAAGTTGGATATTTGTCACTTGTAATTAAAATCAAGTGTATTCAAACTAATACATGAGTTCGGTCCCTTTCTGCCTTCTTTGCCAAGTATTATCAGAATTTTAAAGTTTGAGGGACCTCTCCCCCTTATTATCTGCAGAGGCCAACTCAAACCCTGCTGCCTCTAATGCCAGCTGTTAATAAACTCCCTTGGTGATCAGAGAATTAGAAGCGATAAAGATGGAAACACAGGTGGAAAGCCAGATAGCAAAGAGCACAAGCTGTGGAGTCAGATGAGTCTGGACCTCCTATTTTTCTGTACACTTAAACTGGAAATAACATTACCTACCTCACGGATTTGGGTGAGGATTACAGGAGTTAATGTGGGAGAAGTACTGATCACGGGGCTTAAAACATGATTTAGTGCTTAATTTAAATTAGTCCCTTTCTCTTCCCCTTGATTAAGATTCCTGGGGGAGAGAATTGGATTTGAGGGGATTCAGGTTACATAGTTTTATTCGGTGTGCTCGTTTCAATCACTTATTCAACACATCATTGCCACAAATGCGAACCAAACATGGCCCTTAGCCTGTAGGAGCTCAGAGTCATTAGCCTAGAAGCCTTCTGCAAGAATCATAGGTGGAGAGAACAGGAGTGAGCTGTCATCCTGGGGAAGTGAGAGAGCTTCAGGTCAGGCCCTGAGGGGCCAGGGCACAGGGGATATGAGGAAGGGAGGCCACAGAGTGGGGACCAGAAGTCCAGCAGGGGGTGTTGGGCTGTACGTGGAGGTAAGAATGTTAAGGGGATTATATTCTTTCTACACAATCTTCACAGGGCATCACAAGGTAGGGAGCTGCTGGACTGCTGGGGCTGTGGGTATCCAGCCATCCTAGCTCCTCTCTGACGGGCCAAAAAAGCAGTTACAATTTTAGCTATTTACAAAGAGGGCATCTTGATTACAGAAATGGTTTGAGATTTTTCTCTGACATGATAGATACAGGTACCAACTGAGGCTGCTGCTTAAACCATTTTGGACTCAGGACAGCTGGGAGGGAGAACTGCTCTCTGGTTTCTTCCTACAAGCACCAATCAATGTCAAAGGTCCAAGCAGATAGCCAGAAAGAGCTAGGAAGGTCACAGTGCCCTGTCATCAGTCATCAGCCAAAGAGACTGCAACTTGACTTTCTGCAAAGGGTGGAGAGAGTGGGTTTCTGCTTGAAAGACACTGATTTTGAATTTGATAATTATTTGGAGGTGGAGGAGGGGGGGGACTGACTGCCAGATGTCTAAGGGAACAAGTATGCCATGCAGGCAGGAATGAATTGCTTCAGAACACGCTGAGGTGGGAGCATCCCATACCCTCATGAGGGCTGCGTGGGGGCACATGGCATGAGTCACTCCTGGCAGCTTCCCACTCACAATCAAACGATCACACATGGAGAGTGAGCAGCACGCTGTGACTTCTGGGCGAATTGTGAGCAGAGTGAAGGAGCTGTCATTAAGAATTGGGTATAGGCAGGATGCTCGAGTCTCCACTCTGCAGACACTTGAAGGGCTCTCGTTGCTTGAGGCATGCTTTTCCTCCCTTCCTTTGATTGCTTTGTGAGGGTGTCATGGAGGAATCCTAGAAGCGTTTGCAGTTAGACAGAGCTGGATTCAGACTTCGCTCATACTTATGAGCTGTGTCAGCCTGCCAGAGTTTCGTAGGCTCTCTGGGCTTTATTTTTCACCACTGGAAAGTGGGGATAAAGAAAAAACAAACTGGTTGGAATTGTTGGGAAGGATTGAGCATGGCCTGTAGTAGCTGCATGATAAGTGCCAATTCCCTCCCTCCATATTGGGTTTTCCCAGAACCTACTCCTTTAAGGGAGAAGCAGCGGTACCTCCTGTTCTTCAAGCACAGATAGAACAATCTTAATCAACACAGTAAACAGAAGGAGGGGATTGATTCGTTCCCCTTCTCACGAAAAGCTGAGCACGCGACAGGTTACAGTTTCAAATATTATTGCATTTGAAGTGCAGAAGAACCACTTATAACAAAATAGTCTTGCTTGCAAAGATTTATTCCCCATGTAGTTTTTCATGGCTCATAAAAGGTGATGGATGAACATAATTTTTAGTTTAATTTCTTTCCGTGCAGTTCAGTAATTTTTGAGATAAACTCAAATTAGTAAGGATCTGGAACTGTTCAAAGCACTGAGGAGCCATGCACATCTGGTCGTACATAGGACACGCATGTTTAGTTTCTCAAGCCAGCCAAGGAACGGGTGATTAGAAATCCCAGCACACGCGTATACCATGTTATCCTTAAAATTCACTTCTGCTACCTACAAACACAAACCAAACCTTCCTTTAAGAAAAACTGTTTGCTTTGGGGGAGGGGGGAGGGACAGGGACATGGATGGACAAGAAGGCCATTCTGGTGGCCATTTCTTGCTTCAGTATTTTGTATCTTTTTTAAAAAAAATCAAAATAGACATTTTGGATTTTTTTTTTTTAAGAAAAGTCATAATTGAGATCTTGGGGGAAAATGTTCGGGTTTATAAATTTATTTTGTTTTTATTTTTCCTGTAGGATTTAAATGTCCATAAGATTATTGACAGCCTGGGTCTTTTAAGAAATTAGCAGTGTGGTATATAAGGAAAAACTGGAGTTTTAAAATTAGAGGCAAGAATGTACAAGACCAGTCAGTGGTCATCAGGCGAACTGGAGCCAGAAATGGGAGCCGGATTGTTGGAGACCATGAACAAGCCAATGGGCAAAGCTTTATAGGGCTATTCTCTCTGCAACTAATAAATAAACAAATAGTGAAATAAACAAAAACAAGAGTGCAGTGAAGCAGTGGCCGAGGGCAATTAACATCACAGCAAAGGTTCATAACTTTTAGTAAAGGTCTATGTCTTTTAAAAACACGCTGCTTTTGCTCTATTTTGCTGTGAACTTAAAACTGCTCTAAAAATGTAAAATCTCTACTAAAAAAAGAAAATCTTGCACTGTGTTGTTTGCCTTAAATGTATTCCTATTTATTAAACAGCTTTAGGCTAAATAAAATGCGCCACTATCCTAATGAAGATCTTTTTGTTCCTATAATCTTCCTGAAAACAATGAGAAAGAGATAAATGTTCAAACAACCACATGCTTTGCTCTCTATCCCTGACAATAACCTGAACAGAATTCTTCTAGATCAGCAATTTAACCACGGTGACATTGTACACACTCAGAATTACAATTTTAGTCTGGATGAGGGTATGATAGTTGCAGCATTCCAGGCATAGTCCAAGTACACAAGACAGTGGGGGAAAATCTATACTGTTATAATTCTTGTTCTATGGCAAGAACAGTCTTCAGAGGTCGGATAATTATGCCTGCCAGGAAAATTTAAAAAGATATGGAAGATAATGATATGTATAAGAGATATTATTGTGACAGTTTAAAGTATCTATGCATCCCAAATACAGTAATCATTTTTGGCATGTTGGATACCCTCTAAAACTTCTATTAATGGAGGAGGGGGTCCAAACTACAGCTTATCAACTCGCCAAAGGGTAGGATAAATAAGAGGATAGGCCATGAAAGAACATGAGCTACAGTTTTACCAATCTCTGTTTATTTATTTATCACTTGCATCACTACTGGCTTAGGCAAAGGATTTGAAGTGGCCGTTAATGAAAGATTCAAAGATATTATTGTCCTAAAATAAAGCAACGTAATGAAGGGAAAGGTATTTGGCCCTTCGCACCTTCTTTCATCTCCCAAGTCTGCTCTCACCCTGAACAGCAGCACCTGCACACAGGTTTTTAACATTTTCATATTGTCCAGGGTCGTTGCTCTGAAGCCGCTGCAACTGTCCCGTGCGTGATTCTCCAGGCTTCTGAACTCGACTGTTCCCCTTCACGCTCACCCTGCACTCATCTCACCTCAGGCCCTTCTGCTCCACATCAAACCCTTGATTTCGACTTTCAGATTCTCCCTCAGATTATCCCTCTGGTGCATTATGCCGGAGGAAATCGATCCAACATCAAGGCAAGAGATTTAATACAAATTGCTACTGACATGGTATGCCAATTTCAACATTTATTGACTCTGACAAACTTGTGTTCAGTCGTGCCAATGCTGTACACTCATTTAAACCATTCCCTACCATGGGTATGCGTGGACAGCCCCATCTCACTCGAAATCAGTGGTACCACCACCAGATTTAGCTTCATAGGGCATTCTTTGCTCAGCAGTTTCTAATTTTTAACCAAACTTTTGGTATCACTGGGCTTTTGTTTCTTGATGGTTCCGATCTGTTTCTGTCTTCACAGAATAAGCTCAGGCTCCCGCTAGGCCCTGGATTGGTGGCTTTCAGTTTGTTACCTGGAACGCAGTGTAAGGAATACACTCTTGATGACAGCCCAGTACACACACACACATACACAAGCTCTGACTGAAAAGGAAGTTTCTTTGTGAAAAACAAACCCAGCTTTATTACCTGGAATACATGCTGATATTTTCTGTTCCATTTTATTTCATTTTTCAAAACTGGTCAAAATGGTCCAAATCAATTTCACAATCCACTAAAAGCATGTGGCTGACAGATTTAGAAAGTCCGATCTTGTCTGGCAAATAGTACTGGTCTTACCTTGCTGGGAACTAGGTCCTTATCTGCATTACCTTCTGCCTTTAGACTGTCCAACTATTGCTGAATGATTCTGAAGGTGTTGCTGGATTTTGCTAGTTAGGTGACTATTGGTTTGAGGGCAATCACCAGTAAAATAGACAAAAACAAACACTCACACCCTCTATTCTTTTGTTTCCAGAACATTTCTGATGGATATGCTAGTTATAAAATATCCCAAATTGTCTTGGCCACATCAGTACAGAAGTTTTGCTGCTGTCAGCCACCCTGGGTTGTCTAAGTTCTCCAGATGGCCCAGTGCAGACCCATGGCTGATGCTCCCTTGTTCCACAAGCTGGACCCCCAGAGGAGAGAGCTGTACCAAGCTGCCTAGGTAAAGGATAGTTGTTCCACTAGAACACAGTCAAGACAAAGAGAGCAGGGAACAAGGATTTATAGAGATGTTGACATAATTCTCATAAACTAATAAAAGGAAATGTATTTCATCAGGAGAAACAATTTTTTTCCTTGAAATAAACACAGAAGAATTTATTGTGTGATATTGTTACATCTTGGGTACACATTGAGATGCATAAAAACTGCTGGAAGATTGGTTAATATACAAAGAATTCTACAGAGCATGTCTTGCTTTTGTCATATTTATGCAATTAATTTTTCTAAGTTTATTTTAAAAGTTCTAGAATTCTTCCTGGATTCTCCCTAAAGATCATTCAACTAACTAATTGGAAGAACTGGGTTCATCAGCTCCTAAGTAACCTTGAAAGAAATTTAGTACTTGCTACTTACACTTCCTCACTACACACCCATTCCCTGAGCTACACCTTGACTCTGCCCCTGAAATCAGACTTTGGTATCTCTCTATTAATCTTTTTCTTTTAGGTGACTGTACAGTCATTATGGGCTAAATTATTCAATAGTAACAAATAACCCTAACATCTTTGTGGCTTAAAACCATGAGGTTTATGATTGCATTAATGTACACAGCTATGATTTAATAAAAAAATGTATATAAAAAAAAAAAAACATGAAGTTTAGCCTGGGCGCCCGTAGCACAGTGGTTATGGCACCGGTCACATACACTGAGGCTGATGGGTTCAAACCCAACTCGGGCCAGCTAAACAATGACAACTGCAACAAAAAATAGCTGGGTGTTGTGGCTGGTGTCTGTAGTCCGAGGCAAGAGAATTGCTTGAGCCCAAGAGTTTGAGGTTTCTGTGAGCTGTGATGCCATGACACTCTACCAAGGGCAACACAGTAAGACTCTGTCTCAAAAAAAAAAAAAAAAAGTGAGGTTTATACCTCACTTATACTACACGTGTCCCTCCAACACTGGCTGGGAACCAACAGGGCTGTGTCCTCTGGCCCACTCACTCAGAGATTCTGGCTTACAGAGTAGGGAAGGTCACTATGATGAAGAGGAGTCATGGAAAATGGAGTACCAGCCATTAAAGTCTTCTACCTCACAAAGACACATGTCACTTCTGCATAGTGTCGTTCCCTAAAACAGGTCACATGGCCCTGCCTCACATCAACGGAATAGGAGAAGTACCAGTTTACCCATGTGCCCAGAAGAGATACACAGAAATCTGGTGAGTAGGCTCCCTCCCACCAACAAAAAGAATGCTTTTCCTATGCCTTTCTGCAGTAGTTAATTCTGTCAGTTAACCCCTTTTTGGGTAAACTCTCCCTCCTTTGATGTTGATCTCTCCTTCCTTGACTCTTTCTATTACCATTTTCTCTCTCAAAATGTATGTGTCCCCCATCTTCTGATGTACAATTTCATCTACAATGTACCAGGATGAGGCCTAAAAGAAGCCATGTTCAAACCTTTGTCTTTGATCCTGCAAAGAATGATCATCTCAGAAAACTAGAGCAAAAGTAAGCATATCCATTACAAAAAAAAAAAAAAACCTCTCTTTTTCCCCAAGTTTTTTCATTTTTAGTAGGCAATACAAAACAACTGTCTAGAAATCCTACCTTAAAGAATCTAATAGAAAAATAAAAATCTCATATAAGGATAAGGATATATCCTCACATAAGGATATATGTGCCGAAATATTTATTGTATCATTGTTTATAAAACCCAAATCCTGGGAAGAACCTCAATGTCCAGCAAGAATGGATGTTGACTCAATTGTTATGTACCCACACTATAAACTATCGTATGGTTGTTAAAAATATTGAAGTTGATCAATCTCTATTGTCCATGGGATGTTGTTAAATGAGAAAAGCAATTTGTGGAGTTATACTTACAGTATTATTCCATTTCAGTGAAAACAAACACCAACACTGACCAAAAAGTCTTAAATGTATGTGTTGGCTTTAGCATAAAGGATACTGTGAAAAGACATACAGAAGGTTCTTAATGTTGATAATCTCAGGAGGATTAGAACAGAGGGCAGTTGGAAGAGATTTTTCAACTTCTAAAAATATATTTTAGTATGTTTCATTGACTATAATCATTGATATGATCATTTTTAATTTAATAAAGTAAAAGGCAATGCAAAAACAAAACCAAAGGAAATATTGAGTAGGAAAAATGGTAACAAAAATAAATCTCTACACTTCCACCCTGGGCTTCCACCTGCACACACATTTATTTGCACACAGCTGCAATCCCAATGAATAAATCAGCTTTTCACTTCACTTCACAGCTTCAATGTTTTCCTCATCGCCCAGTCCTTCCAAAGATTATTTCCTCCATCTGTGCCACCTTCCAAAGGGCCAATAAACTATAATTTATCAACCATTATTTCAATGTGGATAACATTATGATCACTGCAATACTGGATGTCATCCTAGTTTATGCTTTTAAGCATTATTTTTCCTTGAGGTCCCTTTTATTTTATGGCTTTTTGATATATGAGCAACATTAGTTTCTTTTTTTATGCTAGTATGATTTAGAAGGTAAATACTCTGTTTTCCCATTACTCATCATTAACTTCAGAACTTCCATAAATAGCCCATATACCATAACCACCAATTTATTCTAGCATAACTTTAGAGTTCCTTTTATGACAAATAAGTAGTTGGGACTTTTGAGATTTTTTTACTTCCCTCATGTTTTCTCATTAATCATTAGCTTAATCTGAAAGCTCAACTACCTCTTTTTGTGTGTTCTGTATTCTGCTTTCATTCCAACCACATTAAAATAATTGCCTTCACTCCTTCCCCTCCTGTTTTGTAAGGAGGAGGCATATATGTACATATATGTGTGTGTGTGTATATATATATACATAACATATATGTGTGTCTTTCCTTGTTAATACAAAACAAACTTCTTCCAGTGGTTATATCTACTACTGTATGTAGTAATAATCATTACCTGTGGTGAGGTGGTGGTAGGAACCAGGAAGATGGAGAATAGGATTGGGAGACATGTACACTTCAGAGCATCTATCCACCATTCCCTCGAGCTATATATTTATCTTTTCAAGATGTATTACCAAGAAAAAATTCCAGGGGGCCCAAATCAGGTAGTTTCACATTCCTCTATGAGGGACACTATGAAAGGGTTGAGATAAACAAAAATTAAGAAACATAAAATCATTTTGATTACTACATTTTCTGAGAATAATCACTAAGACATTCTATGGACTTTTGCATTCTTGTGAACTTATTTTTTATTGTTGGGGATTCATTGAGGGTACAAAGAATTAGGTTACACTGAATTACATTTCTTAGACAAAGTCCCTCTTATAATTGTGTCCTGCTCCCAAGAGGTGTGCCATACACCTTGACACTCCCTCACTTCCCACTCCCTCATTCCTCTACCTCCCTCTTATATTAGCTCATCTACTGGCTTCATATTAGAATTGAGTACATTGGATTCTGACTTCTCCATTCTTGTGATGCTTTACTAAGAAGAATGTGTTTCACTCAATTCAGGTAAATACAAAAGCTGTAAAGTCTCCATCATTTTTAGTGGCTGGATATTATTCCATGGTGTACATATATCACAGCTTGTTAATCCATGTCTGGGTTGGTGGGCAGTTAGGCTGTTTACACATTTTGGTGACTGTAAATTGAGCTGAGATAAATAGTCTAGTACAAATGTCCTTAAGATAAAATGATTTTTTTTGTTCTGGGTAGATGCCTAGTTATGGGATTATAGGATCAAATGGGAGGTCTAATTTGAGTTCTTTGAAGATTCTCCATACTTCCTTCCAGAAAGCTTATATTAGTTTGCAGTCCCACCCACAGTGTAAAGTGTTCCCCTCTCTCCATGTCCATGCCAGCTTTGAGACTTTGCAATGTGGGGAGTCTTCTGCAGTAACTGAGGTGAAGTCTTCTGCAGCAGTTGCCTTATGGTCCCTTGGGAGAGTTGCTCTGTTTTGGTTTTTCATGTTGCCCAAATGTTTCTTTTGGGTCCTCCTCATTTGTTCTTTCTTCTTTTTCACCTCCTTGTCTTCCTTTTTCCTTCTTGCTTCCTCCATTGCTTCAAATAACCTTGTCTCAGAACTTAGGTCTTCAAGTGACCTCAGCCTGAGGTCTTCCTCTCTGCCAAAAAAAAACAGGAGTCCTTGCTCTTGATGACAATATGTTGCAATATGTTACCTGGAACACCAGGTGGTACTGTGGGAGTTTTTAGGAGATGGAGAACACAGCCAGCTATCTATATGGTCCTTATTCCAAACTTAGTTGCCTTTGGTGATTGCCTGATTGTTTTCCTCAGCATTCAGATCTTGCTGGGTTGGGATCTTAAAGCTCACAAGAATCCTTCAGGGGCAGGTCTCACAGTGCCCCCCTAACTCAGTTGCCATGGGGTGCGGAGTCCCTCAGCTTGTCCCAAGAGTGGAGTTCTGATCCTGGCAGGCAGAATTAAGATGGCTATGTTTTGGCCCCTGCTAAAACCTTCTCATGACCTTTCCACAATGGCAGACCCCTGGCCGCTGAGATCTTCTTGCCACCTATGGCAAATCCACTCCAACTAATATTCAAATCTGGTTGCTATAAACTGTTCAAGTCTGCCCACTTTTTCAAGCTTTCTAGTCAAAGAGCAGCTTCCCACCAAAACTGAAAACTCTGGAAAGGCTTCCTCCCATCCCAGACCTCTGTGAGGGGCCAGGCAATCCCAGCAAGTTGCAATCACATGCCTAATTTGTCAGATTTCTATTGCTCCAGATCATATGCTGTATCCAGCTTGCCACCTCCTTGCTATGCTTCCTGAGCTATGACTCTGGGTAAGATCCCCTTGCCAGGTATGGCTGGGTTCTCTCTTTTTCCCCAGTCATTCTAGGAGACCTCAGTTGAACAGTCCTTCTGGTCCACTATCTTGCTCTGTCTCCCTCTTGTAAACTATTTTTGAAAACATTCTTTCCATTCATTTTCTCCAAGTGCTGTAAGCTCACTTTTGAAGGTGTGAATAGCTTCTCCAGGAATGGAGAACCTTCTTCTGCACGTGAAATTTTTACTGTAGGGAATAGGAAATACTCACATGGGGTTGGGTCAGGACTGTAGGGTGGATAAGTCACAAGTTTAACCTCTGTGGACTCCAGGAACTAAATGGTGATGTTGGCTATGTGGGTGGACACACTGTCACGGTGCAAGATGGTCCCTACAGTACCGTTCTTGGCCACCATTCTTGTTTCCTGAAAACTCTTGGTAGGCATACCATTGTGTACCACTAAATAGTTACAGTCCTTTGTTCCCTCTCAAAAAGTATAACATGACCACTTTTAGAGAAGAAATTTGCCACCATTTTCTTTCCGAAACTTCTAGGCCACTTTATTTTTATTGGTGGGTTTTCATTGGAGCCAAAAAAATCTACACTATCAACTGATACCTATTCTCTGGATCAAATCGGTAAATCCTGGTTTCATCACCAGTAACAATGTCAGATGCACATCTAGTCTGACCAGCATTCCTTCACACCATTCCATACAGATGCACTTTTGTGCATCTGTCAAAGTGTGAGACACCCATAGGGATGAAACATTCCTGACTCGAAGATAATGATATAAGATTTGAACACTGCCAGCAATACAATCTGTAGTGCTGCTTCTGTGTCCTTAAATGTCACTTGATTGTTTTCACAAACCATTCTTTCCACAGTGGTGATGTTTTCCTCAATCATCACAGTCATCAAATCCCCACTCCATACCCCCTCTATCAGTGAAATTCAGCCTATTCTAAATTCTGAAAACCACTGAAAATATCATCATGTAAGGTCCCTGAAAGTCCATGGCAAATGCTCAAGGCTTTGAGACTCCTTTAACCCAGGTTTAAAATCACAAAAAATCATGACAGGGAAGTGCTCTCTTTCCAGCTCCAAAGCTGATACCAACTCAGCAAGGAGAGAAAACTTGGAGCCCTCCCAGCAACACCAATAAGCCAATAAGCCGAGCAAGGTGAAACTTGCATAGGTCAATCAGAAAGGAGGCTGTCAACTGTGTTTCCTGGAAGTGAAATAATGGACCATAACACAGTCTATCTCAAAACTTTCATAATGACCTTTGTACTACAATTTATAATGTCAGAAAACAATGAACTCCATTTTCAGAAATTTGAAAGAAAAAGAATGACCCACATGGCTATGTTCACTTAAGCTATTTTTTTTTTAATTTTTTGGTTATCCTTTCATCTTACAAGGCCATTATTCTTTCATGAAGGTAATAAGATGTGAAATTCTTCAGAAACTGTACAACTCTATTAGTTATTCTGTTAAAATCATTGGAGGGCATTATCTAGAATAATATAGTATTAAAAATGAGACATTTTGGCTACAGAAATGCATAAATAATGAGCAGTGAAACCAATCGTTCCATATGAAATATAACTATTTACACTACTTCTACTACCTATTTTGAAGATAGGTAAAAATAATATAAGTGGGAAAGGGTGGTTGCTAAGAGAACCAAAAATAAAGAATAAAGAAGTATACAGCTATGAAGTGACGTAGCACTATAGATGTTTGTTTCTGGTTCTCATAAAGTCCTGTGGGCAGTGGTGGGGGCAGAAAGTATCTCTGCCACCTCTTTGTATAATATTTTGTGTATTTTGATCATATCTGTCTTGTGTTTCACCATTATAATCTTCTATAGTACCCATTTCATTTTTCACAGTTTTCTATGATTCTGATCATTGTGGAGCATCTTTTAAGCTGTTCTGTTTGTATTCATAACCACCAATTCTTTGAAATTGGCTTGCAAGTTTTGTTTTGTTTTAATTTTCATGCAGGTCATGGGATACAAAGAGAAGCAGGAAAATGATCTCAGGAAAGAAAATCATTTCTGTCACTAAAGCATTTGCAATCTAGAAAAGGAGACAGGCAGATAAACAAATAATTGCAACAATATAAAAAGCAACACCAGAGAGAGGTATATAAAATTACATGGGGACGAAAAAAGGGAGCAGTTCACTCTGCCTGGGATTGGGAAAGATGACACTTGACCTTAGCTAAACATGACATTGTCCTCCCCTCGCCCCCTGTGAGGATGTGGGAAGTGACACTTCCTAAACCAAGGATATGCTGCCTTGACTGGGGAGGGCCTGGTAGAAATTTAGCAAGAGTAAAGTGTGTGAGGAAAGAGACTGGGTTTTCCTACAACTCAACTAGGAGATGATCTCTAGCTGATTGTTCAGCCTTTCTAAAAATATGTAATTTTATGAGTGAATCAAAATAAGTCTGCTTTAAATTCTAAAATGACTGAACGTCCTTGGTTCTCTAAGTGTAGCTTCAGAACACTCCCAGAACATACCATGACATCCAAATCCCAGCATGCTGAGAGGCAAGAGATGGATTTTTCAACTGTCAGAACTGTGATGTAGCTAGCTGTCAAAGTACATGAAATCAGCCACACAGGTATCACAAGCCCACCTACTCTCTGACAGCGTAAAAATGCAAACATTTTATCAAGTTAGGAAATAAAAATAAAGACTCTGTGCATGTCTCCTCCTGGAGGATCCCACTGCTGCCACATCCTTCCCCTGAACATTTTTTAATGCCAAATGTATGTTTTCTTTCACTAAAGAATTTCTCACCTAAGGGACTGCACTTAGTGCTAGAGTTTTACTTTTTTGAAAAACGAAAAATGTGAAAAGAACAAATAACGTGTTTTTGAGCTGGCATTGGATCTAAAGGCCAATATTCCTGCCAAAGCTTCTATGAGAGAGAACCACAAGGATTTTGGTTGGGTGACTGGCATAACCTCACTGCAGCCAAGGCGAGCTAATGGGGAGAGAGATCAGATCTTCTAAATGTCAATGTGCCCAGCCCACTACTGACCTGGCCCCTCTTCTGATGGTAGGCCAGGAAACAGGAAATTCGAGGGCGACTTTTTCATGAATAATGCATGGTAACCTGGGATGATTGTGGCTCCTAAGACTGGTATTTCTCAGAATGACAAGGGGATCAGGTTGTTTTAGACATTTCAATTAAACTCAACAAATGCTTATTAAATAATTTGAGCACAGCTGCGTGTCGCTGTGCTGGTTCTGTGGCACCTTCTGCAGAGGCTGCTAAGATAAATTCAGGTTTCGTAGAACAAGGGAGATGGCACTCTTAATAAAATGCAGAAAATGCAAATGCTACAGAGGGATACCGAAAATGTCTGTGGAGGTAAAGGGCAGCCAAGATGACATGTGGTTGAGGGACACATAAAGGAGATGTCAGCAGAAATGGATTTGAAGAGTGGGACACCAATAGTTTTGAAGACCAATTCTGTGCCAACATCACACATAATCCTCCTTCGACCCTACCAAACAGTCACTGCCATTCCTATGTAATTATGAGTGAAGTGAGGTTCTGAGATGTTGAGCTGCATGACCCCAAACTACAATTAATAGAGGATGGAACCAAAGTTGAAGCCTAGAGGTGTCTTTCTCTACAGAGCCAAGATAACTTTTCCAGGGGTGAAAATGGGGAAATCTTCAAGAGTAAGGAAGCCATCGAATCAAAGCCAGGAAGTCAGAAATGGACAACATACACTATGGGAACAGAGTGATATGGTTAAACTGGCAAGAAAGAGTGGGGGCTGACTAGGTTTTGAACGCCAAGGTAGGAAGTTTCTATTTTATTGGCAATAGGGAGCCATCAAAAGATGAGCAAAAGTGACATGACTGAATCAGTGCTTTAGTAAATGGATCTAGGTATACCATGCCAGTAGATGAGAATGGGAAGAAACTGTTTGAAAAGTTGAGAGTTGAGAAGGTGTCAATCTTTGGTATAGGATGAGTCTGACTTTTCCCTTCACATTAAACACACCTATTCTGTACTTGAAAATACTTGGTGCCATCTGCAAGCTTAGAGAACCATCTTTTTCTCAGAAAAGCTGGCTACTCAGGGGACTGCTTCTAATACCAATGCTGCTATCCCATTTGTGTGGCCACTTCTCTCTCTCCATTTGATCCTATTCTTTTCCCTACATACATCAGTGTGAGCACATGAATATCCACACACAGAAAGACAACATGCTCTGTTTCAACCCCAAATCTGGGGTCCCCAGACATCATCCTCTCTTCCAATATCTCATTGGTCCCAGCATCTGCCAGAACATCTACCTGTTTCCTCTCGTTCAGTAGCACATGGCCATGTTACTTGCCTGGATTGAGAGCTCCACACCCTGAACTCCATCTTCCACTCTAGAACCCCTATACTTCTGCTCTCCCAATGTGGGGTGTATCTCAGAGCCTGTTCTACCCGGGTTGTGTGTGCATGTATGTTCACCATGATCTAGTCCATCTCATAATCTTCTGCACTTATTTTAGGCAGAAGTTGCAGATACAGATAAGAAGAGGCATCAAAAATGAGCAAAGAAAGGATCAGAGATAAGCCAAAAATATGTCTCATTCATCCATCAGATGAGCCTTTCTATGTACCAAGTTCAAGATTAGAAACTGGCTATGTTGTGATTTAAAAGAAAAATTTATACATGCCTTTGTTGACTTTACACACTAGCTGGAGAGATGTATGTAAAATTAAATAAACAAGTAACAGTGAGGACCATCTTGGGACCTTCAAGGAATTCAGACAGGATGGTGGCTGTGAGGGGAAAGTGCTCAGACAGCTGGTTGGAGAGGTAGCAGAGGCCAGACGATACAAGCTCACTCACATAGACCAGATAAGGAGTTTGGTGCTAAGAAAAATGGGAGGAACTACAGTTTTTGCTCGGATGATAAAGAGTGCCATGGCGTCACAGCTCATAGCAACCTCCAGCTC
>CAUYRH010005966.1:0-40332 GCA_963574655.1 Perodicticus potto
CCTGTAGTCCCAGCTACTTGGGAGGTGGAGGCAGGAGACTCGCTTGAGCCCAGGAATTGGAGGTTGCTGTGAGCTGTGATGCCACGGCACTCTATCCAGGGTGACAGCTTGAGGCTCTGTCTCAAAAAAAAAAAAAAAAGAAAGAAAAAAATAACAAATACATGGAACTAATACAAAATATAAAGGCAGAATTTTCTGAACACTTAGGAAAAGAAAATAGATTCCCCACCGATTTGTAAATACAATGTAATATCAGACAATTCAAAGTGAATGGTTAGCTACTTCCAAAATTTATTTTATTCAAAATTATGATTATATAATTGAGTTTCAGTAAGTATCTGCTGGTTTGCTTTCTCTCACTCCATCACAAAAGAGATTATTAGGCACCTATTACAAGTTGAATTGTATATCCTCAAAAATGATGTGTTGAAGTCCTAACCCCTGTTGCCTCAGAAAGTAACTATGTTCCCAGAGAGTCTTCAAGGAGATCATTAAAATAAAATGAATTCATTAGGGTGGGCCCTAATTGAATATGATTAGGGTTTGTGTGTGTTTAAGGATTTTTTTCTTTTTAATTATTATGGGTATATAAAAGTTATGTATCTTTAAAAGTGTACATGGGATGTTTTGATATAGGCAAACAATGTGAATTAGTCAAGTCGGGGTCATTGGGGTGTCCATCACCTCAGGCATTTATTGTTTCTTTGTGTTAGGAACATTCCAATTACACTCTTAGTTATTTTAAAGTATCCCTAAATTATAGTTGATTATAAGTAATTTGTTGCACAAATATTGTTCATTCTAACAATATTTTTTCACCCATTAACCATCCCCACTTTATGCTTTCCTCTCTGCTTCTCTTCCCAACCTCTAGTAACTAACCATCATTTCTACTCTGTCTCCATAAAATCAATTGTTTTTGATATTTAGCTCCCACCTAAGTAAAAACACGTAAGATTTGTCTTTCTATATTTGACTTATTTCATCTAACATAATGTTTTCCAGTTCATCCATGTTGTTGCAAATAGTTTTGTGGCTCTACAATTCCATTGTGTGTACCACACCTTCTTTATCCATTCATCCACTGATGGACAATCAGGTTGATTCCACTATTCTCAACAGTGTTGCAATAAACATGAGAGTGCAGATATCTTTTCCATATACTGTTATCCTCTCCTTGGTATATTTATCCAGCAATAAGATTGCTGGGACATATGGTAACTGTTTCAGTTTTGGGGGGAGCCTCCATACTGTTCTTCATAGTGACTACAGTAATTTACAGTCCCACCAACAGTGTATTCAGGCTCCCTATTTTCTACGTCTTTGACAGTATTTGTTGTAACTGCCTTTCTTTTTTTTTTTTTTTTTTTTGGAGAGACAGTCTCATTTTATCACCCTCAGTAGAGTGCCATGGCGTCACACAGCTCACAGCAACCTCCAGCTCCCGGGCTTAAGCGATTCTCTTGCCTCAGCCTCCCCAGTAGCTGGGACTACAGGTGCCCGCCACAACACCCGGCTATTTTTTTGTTGCAGTTTGGCCGGAGCTGGGTTTGAAGTCGCCGCCCTTGGTATATGGGGCTGGTGCCCTGCCCACTGAGCCACAGGCGCTGCCCACTGCCTTTCTTTTTTGACAAAAGCCATTTTAACGGGTGAGATGACATCTCAATGTAGTTTTAATTTGCATTTCTTTGATGGCTAGCGACACTGAGCATTTTTTCATGTATGTGATGGCCATTGTATATATGGTTTCTTTTTAAGAAGAAATTTAAACATTTACAAAAGGGAATTCTGCCTCCAAACGCCTTTGGGCTCAAACTGCCAAAAGTTAACTCTTCCCTAGGTCTTCCCTACAAATTTTGGACTTGCCAACCCCCACAATTGTGTGAGCCAATTCTTTAAAATAAATAGTGTGTGTTTGTGTGTGTGTGTTCTGTTTCTCAGGAAAATCATAACATAGCATCCTTTTCCCATACCACAAATAGGTTCAAAAATTTGGTATGATCAACAACAACAAAAAGTAGAACTTTTTACTATCCTGAAGATTTGAAAGTTAACCAAGCAATAGGCTGTGAAGATTACATATGCTTCCTTTTTCAAAATAGAATTTATAATTAAGTTCCTTTGTCTTATCAACTCTTTTCACATTTCTTAAAACATGCTGAAAACTAAGAAAATATTTATAAAACATTAATCTTAAAATTAAATAAAGCTACCTCTATAAGTCAAAGGGTGATAACTAAAATTAAAAAGCAAAAGGACAAAAACTGGAAAATATCTGCAGCAAATATGGCACAGGATTATTAGATAAATGAATAAAGTATTAGATTAATAGATGAGGTATACAGAAAAGACTAGTCACAAAAGAAACACATGGAAATACATAAGGAAAAGTCAGTAGGCTCAATAATTAGCAAAGACACACAAATAAAAATGAGTATTTTCTAACTCAAATTAGAAAAGCATCTTAAAATATTTATACTCAAAATACAAGTAAATAGTACATTTACCAATGATGAAATTATAAATCTCTCTTTTTTTAGAAAACAGTCTGACAATTATCACAGGAGCCTTAAAAACCATTATACACTTTAATCAGTAATCTTATTTTCTCTGAGTAAAAACATAAACTTAGGGGCTGGACAAGGTGGTTCATGATTGTAATCCTAGCACTTCGGAAGGCTGAGGTGGGAGGATCACTTCAGCTCAGGAGAAGAGCCTGAGCAAGAGTGAGACCCCCTCCCCCCTAAAAATAGAAAAATTAGCAAGGCATTATGGCAGGTGCATTGTAGTCCCAGCTCCTTGGGAGAGTAGGAAGGAGGACAGCTTGAACCCAGCAGTTTTGAGGTTGCTGCAAGCATGATCCTTTAGCCTAGACAAAAGACTAAGACTCTGTCCCAGAAAAATAAATAATAAAAAACTTGGCATATCCGAAAGCAAACTCTAAAAAGTGCTGCAATAATAAGGATATAACCAAACTATATGGACACAAGGATGGAAGAGAAATCAATTATGTCTGAAAACACTTGAGGATTTCTTATAGAATTTAAAAATTATGTTTTGGCTTTAAAGTTGAAAATTTTAAAGGCCAAATACTGAAATATTTCAAGCAGAAAGGTCAAGTCTTAGGAAACTGCAACACATTATATGTTTTCAATTATCTGAACATAATAGGAAGTAGAATGGTTGGCTGTAATGATGACTACAGACGAATACACACGGGCAGGATAAGGCTAGTGTAAGGTGATTGATTATTATCTATGAAGATAAGAAAAACTAACTTGTTCTGCATGAAAAAAAAAAGTTCACCAGGGGTTTTAAGCAAATAAATCTTAGGAAGAAAAATCCTAGCAGCTATGTGTCAAAAGGTTTGGGACAGAGGGAAAAAAGTTTCAAATTAGGGAGCACAGTTAGAAAAATTCCAGTAAGAGGCTATCAGTCTTGATCTAAGGCTGTGAAAGTGAGTGGAAAGGAGTTTTAGCAGCAGAACTGTCCACTTTTGTCAACTTGACAGGACATGGGCCCCTAACGGAGAAAGGGACAATAAAAACAATACCCAGCTTGAGTCTGGCTGACAGGGAGCACAGAAAGAACAGGTTTGATAAGATTTACAGAAGATGAATTTTACTCTGCATACGTCACATTAAACACTGATATGGAGACCTCCATGAGCTTCAAATTGAAATCTAGGCCTCAGAAGTTTAAAATAAACATCAAAATGATAGTTTAAGTTACACGAAAGTAATGGCAGAGAAGGGTTTAAGTAATGAGGACAGGATGATGGATTAGGGTGCAAGCACTGAAGTACTTAAATTCTGTGTGAAACAGAAGAGTCCGTGGAGACCTGAGGTCTACAAAGTGGAAGAACTCAAGAGGGTGTTGCTGATAAGCAACATCAGGTGTCACAAAGATTTAGAGAGGTCAAGACACATGTTCTGAAGTGGAGCCATCATATTTAGCAATTAATAAGGTATGAAAGCAGTTTTTTAAATGTGAAAAAGAGCTTGTCAGTTCCTCAAAATGTTAAACACAAAATTGCCATATGACCCAGCAATCCTATTCCTGCATGTAATATACACACACACACACACACAAAACTGAATGTGGACTCAAACACACACCTGTAACCACATGTTCATGGCATTATTGAAAGGTAGAAACAACACAGTGTCCATTAAGGGACAACTGGATAAGCAAATTGTCACATACAGTACAAAGGAATATTATTCAGCCCTAAAAAAGAATGAAATGTGGTACGTGCTGCAACATGGATAAACCTTGTAACATTATGTAAAATGAGTCAGACACAAAAGGATAAATACTGTACAATTCCACTTATATAAAGTTATCTAGAATGGGCAAATTCATACGTACAGAAAGGGGCTGTGGGAGGAGGGGAAATGGAGAATTACTGCTTAATGCTTGGAGTTTCTGAATGAGGTGATTAAAACGTTTTGGTGGGCAGTGCAGGCCCCATATACTGAGGGTGGTGGGTTTGAGCCCAGCCTGGCCAATCTGCAACAAAAAAATGGCCAGGCACTGTGGTGGGCGCCTGTAGTCCCAGCTACTGGGGAGGCTGAGGCAAGAGAATCGCCTAAGCCCAAGAGTTTGAGGTTGCTGTGAGCTGTGATGTCACAGCAGTCTACTGAGGGCAACAGGGTGAGAGTCTGTCTTAAAAAAAAGAAAAACGTTTTGGTGATGAGGCCTGGCTCACGCCTGTGAGGCTGAGGTGGGTGGATTGCCTGAGCGCACAGGTTTGAGACCAGCCTGAGCCAGAATGAGACTAAAAATAGCCAGGTGTTGTGGCAGGCACCTGTAGTCCCAGCTACTTGGGATACTGAGGCAAGAGAATTGCTTGAACCCAAGAGTTTGAGGTTTGCTGTGAGCTGTGATGCTATGACACTCTACTGAGGACGACAAAGTGAGACTCTGCCTCAAAGGAAAAAAAAGTTTTGGTGATGGTGACACACATTGCAAACGTACTTAATGCCACTAAACAATACATTGTAAAATGCTTAAAATAAGCTTCATATTAGGTATATTTTACCACAGTAAAAAAAAAAGTAAAATAGAACTTCTTTCAAGGAACAGCACAGAAACTGTCAGCAGTGAAGCATGGACTACTGTTTGATAACATTTGAAAAGCTCAACTGAGACGTACTGAAGGGAGAGGTTTTTCTAGCTCCTATTTGTCTGAAGGCAGTAGATCTCAAAATACAGTATTTGGGGGTAAAAGGAAAGAGATCAGTTGTTCAAAAAAAAAAATCGAAAAGTCTAGCCTAAACCTGCGATTTGAGGGAGAGTAACACCAAGGTATTTCCGTGGGTACACAGTGGTATGAAAAACATCTTCAAAGTTGTAATACCATTTAAAATTTGGAAAACCAACCAACCGATTGTTTCCATAATGCAAAGTAAAAAGGAATGGCAGGCTAAACTTGATGGTAAAATTAAACAAAGCTAGTCCATCACGAATACTCCTCAAAGGGAATTACAGAGCAGAAGCGTTGGCATTTTTGTATTTATCCAGACTGCGTGGATTTCGACCGTACGGAAAATTACACAAGACAAACGACCCAATCTCTTCAACAAACATTCTGTAAAGTGAAAAAAACAAAGAAACTTGACAAGCATATCAACCAAGCGTCAGGTGTAGATCTGGTCAAAATCCTGACCAACGGTTAAAAATAGGAGACTGTCAGAGGAACGGGAACGGGTTTGCGTCCCTGTCCTCTCTGGGATCCTGGTTCCAAAAGGCCTGGACAGGAGGCCGGAGCGGCGGCCCGGCCCCCCGCACCCAGCCGGCGCTGACCGCGTCTCCCGCGCTCGCCGCGACACGGCCGCGGGGGAGGAGCTGCTGGGGACGGCACCGCCTCCCCGGGAGACAATCCCCGCCACCTGAAGGGACGTGCTCGGGCCTCCGGGCGCTAGCGGGTCCGACCGTCCAGGCGCTACACTAGCCCGCCGGCCTCTGGCCGCGGGCGCTTCTTCCAGTCCGCCCGGAGCCCGCGCGCGCCACGGCTCTCGCCCCTGCGCCGACGGACGGAGGCCGCGCGGGGTCAGGCGCCGCCGCCCGACCGACTACTCACCGCGACGCCGGCAGCCCAGGATCGCGGCCTTCCGGGACTCGGGCTGTGGCATCTCCCCTCCCGCCACAGCCCCAGTCCGAGCCGCAGGAGCGGCGGCGGGCGGAGCTGCCGTGGGGGGCCGGGGAGGGGAGGAAACGCGGCGCGGGCGACCGGGCAGCCGGGCGTCGCGCAGATACTAGGCGGGGTGGCAGCCGCGGGCTCGCCCAGGCCCAGGGGCCTCGCCTAGTTCCGGCGCCGCAGTCCAGGCTGAGCGCCGCGCGGCTGCCGGCGCCACGTGACGGCAGGCCCCGCCCCTCTGACGTCACCCCCGCTGCCGTGATCTCGCCAGGCTGGCGGCGGCCGGACCTCGCCGGTGCCCGTGCGCGTTGCCCTGGCTTTGGGGTCCGTGATGGTGGCTGTCTGGTTTTTCTCTCAGAAGAGGACCCCAGTAGAGACAGATACCCTGCCTGTGGCCCCAGCTGCTCGGGAGGGTGAGGCGGGGGGCGTCGCTCGAGCCCGGGAGCTCCCGACCGGCGCACAGTCCCCGCGAAAGACGGCACCTAAGTGGCGCATCTGTTTGGTGACTTCTCCGGGGTCTGGGACCTCCGATGCCTACGGAGCGGTGACATCCGGCCCCGGTTGGAGACGCAGCAGGCAAAGCTCCGGCGCAGATCGGTAGTGGGATCGCGCCAGCGAACAGCCCTTGCGCCCAGCCTGGGCGACAGAGGGAGACCCCATCCCTCAACAAAAAGGACAAATGTCCTTAAATATACTAAAAGATGTTCAACATCACATATGAAAAAGGAAGCAGAGGTTAAAGTGTAAAGAGGAAAGCTATGAAAAAAGACCCGTATGCAATCCCATAGAGGGGAATTTGGCAATCTCCAACAGAAATGGTACAGGCATTCAACTTTGGCCCAGTAATGTTAAATTATACTCATGAACGTCTTAATATTTAGCTTTGTATTCTGAAGTAAATCCCACTGGGTCAAGAATTTTTTTGTTTGAGACAGTCTCACTTTGTCATCCTTGGTAGAGTGCAGTGCCATCACAGCTCACGGCAACTTCCAACTCTTGAACTTAAGCAATTCTCTTGCCTCAGCTTCCCAAGTAGCTGGGACTACAGGCGCCCGGCTATTTTTAGAGACGAGTTCTCGCTCTGTCTGGGGCTGGTCTCGAACCCATAAGCTCAGGCCATCCACCCGCCTCCGCTTCGCAGAGTGCTAGGATTATAGGCAGTGAGCCACTGCTCCCAGCTAGGTCAAGAATTTTATTTTATTTTATTTTATTTTATTTTATTTTTGAGACAGAGCCTCACTTATTAACCTTCGGTAGGGTGCTCTGGCGTTACAGCTCACAGCAACCTCCAACTCCTTGGGCTAAGGCGATTTCCTGCTTCAACCTCCCAAGTAACTGGGACTACAGGCGCCCGCCACAACTCCGAGCTATTTTTTTTTTGTTGCAGTTTGTCCGGGGCTGGGGTCGAACCCACCACCCTCGGTATATGGGGCCGGCGCCTTACCCACTGAGCCACAGGTGCCGCCCAAGAATTTTTAAAAAATATTTTTAAGACCGTATTGCTTCACCATCAAAGTCTGATAGGGACATTGTATATATGTAGGAGGAAGTTCTGCCACCCTTACAAATTAAAGGGCAGAGTGAAGGGGAAGGGAAATGGCAGCCCCTGAACCAAAGCAGCGAACTCCTTGAGCTGAATAGAGCAAAACACGTTGCCCAGCCCATCTTCTGGATTAATCAGGGTGTAGGGGGTGCCATGTTGGTGCCACCCAGGTTTCCCATCAGGACTGGGGACTCATTTTCCCAGGTGTTGTATGTGTAAGCAGCTGATGGCCCCAGGCAGAGTCCTTCTGTGGCATTGCCCTCAGCCAAAGATAACAGCTGTTTGGTGCTAAATTGAGTGTCTTTGACCCCTTTTATCCTGGTGCGGCAACAATCCATCTTGAATGGAATTAACTCGTATTTCAGGTATGGGTTTCTCTTACAAATTTCGTATAGAGAATACACATGTTATCTTCACCCAGTTTCTGCCAATGGTTGCAGCTCACATAAACCATATGCTGTATTACACCACGTCTGCCCTACTAGAGCACAATCCTGCTGGGAACTCTTCAGAAACTGTCATTGGCAGTGGCAAGGAAATGAGGGTGAAGTCCACTAGGTGTATTTAGAAGTAATGTAACAAATTTAAGTATATAAATATTGCCAGAAATTGTATCCTTTCAACTACCTAGGCCTATAATGGAAAATGTTAAATATTAACTTAAACAAGTATAAAGGGCTACAAAGCTTTAGGGGTGGGTTGGTTGGTTGTTTAGGGTATGCAAAAGAGTTTCAAGACAAGCTCTAGGCACTTGCTGCTCACATGGCAGGTCCGGGGACTAGCAACACCAACATTCATGGGGAGTTTGCTCCACCCCAGATCTACTTAATTAAATCTGTATTTTACCAAGCCCTCTGGTGATTTACATACCAACTAAAGTTTGAACTCCTACTCTAGGCCAGGTACAATCAGGACGTGTGACCTCCCATTGCTCCAACTTCTCTTCACCTTTGATAGTGTCAGATATTTAAATATTTGCCAATCTGATTAGTATCAGACAAATCTGTCTATAGCAGTTATTTTAAATGATATACAAAGTCACTTAACTATTATTCTTTTGTTTTTTTGTCGAGGCAGAGTTCTACCCTATGCCCTGAGCAGAGTGCAGTGGCATCGTAGCTCACTTTAACCTCAGACTCTAGCTGTGGGCTTCCTGCTGCCTCAGCCTCTGAGGCAACTGGGATTACAGGAGCTCACCGCCGTGCCCGGCTGGGTTTTTCCATTTTTTTGATGAGTCGGGATCTCACTCTCGCTTGGACAAGCCTCAAACTCCCGAGCTCAAGCAATCCTCCCACCTTAGTTTTTTATAGTGTTGGGATTATAGGCGTGAGCCACCGCGCCCAGTTACTTAACTATTATTCTAGTAATTGAGGATTTGGGTTAGCTCCAGTTTTTCACAATTATGAAGAATGACACTAAAATGCTCTTTTCAGTGTATCACTGTGGTTAAACGTAGCTTGGAGGCCAGGCTGTGTTTGTCCCCACATGTAGTTGCCAAATGAAATGCAGGATAGCTTTAAATGTGAATTTCAGATAAAAATTTTGCAGTGTGTGTCCTCTGCTGTATGTGGAATAGATCTGTTTTAGCTGGTTTGTGCTAAATTGGGTTAGTCTTTTCTTTTTGAGACAGTCTCATTACGTCGCCCTCGGTAGAGTGCTGTGGCGTTACAGCTCACAGCAACCTCAAACTCTTGGGCTTAAACAATTCTCTTGCTTCAGCCTCCTGAGTAGCTGGGACTACATGCGCCGCCACAATGCCCAGCTATTTTGTTGTTGTTGTAGTTGTCATTGTTATTTGGCAGGCCCCAACTGGGTTTGAACCCACCAGCCTAGGTGTACGTGGCCGGTGCCCTAACTGCTGAGCTATGAGCATCAAGCCTGGGTAGTCTTAAAACAATAAAAATTTGTATTCTCACAATCCTTGAGGCTGAGAAGTCCAAGATCAGGCTTCTAGTGAGGGCTTCATGTTGCTTCATAACGTGATAAGGAATTGAAAGGGGAGGTGGGCATGGGACAGCCTTGCTTATTAACAACCAGCTAATTCAGTCCTCAGAGACCAAGAGCTCACTCCCTGCATTAATCCCTTCAAGAAGGTAGATCCTTCAAGACCCAAATGCCTCTTAAAGTTCTCACCATCTCCTAACACCCCTTACTCGGGGGACTAAGCCTCAAACTGAAATGTTGGTGGGGATATACCACTTTCAAACCATAGCACCGTTATCATACATTAGCAATTAAGTTTCTTTTTTTTGAGATAGAGCCTCAAGCTGTCACCCTGTCATCGCAGCTCACAGCAACCTCCAATTCCTGGGCTCAGGCGAGTCTCCTGCCTCCTCCTCCCAAGTAGCTGGGACTACAGGCGC
Source organism: Perodicticus potto (assembly GCA_963574655.1). Classification (NCBI taxonomy): domain Eukaryota; kingdom Metazoa; phylum Chordata; class Mammalia; order Primates; family Lorisidae; genus Perodicticus; species Perodicticus potto. The sequence goes on from CAUYRH010005966.1 coordinate 10,049, forward strand.
CCGCCACAACGCCCGGCCATTTTTAGGTTGCAGCCGTCATTGTTGTTTGGCGGGCCCGGGCTGGATTCGAACCCGCCAGCTTAGGTGTACGTGGCTGGCGCCTTAGCCCATTGAGCCACAGGCGCGAAGCAGGCAATTAAGTTTCAACATGAATTATAAAGGACACATTCAAACCGTACCAATACTTACACCAAAATATTGTTTACCTGAGATTTAAATTTAACCAGATAACCTATATTTTTATTTCCTAAATGTGGCAACTCTAACCCCAGGCAAAGTCTAATCTTAGTTTTCTCATTTCCTATGAAATGAGGATAGTAATAGAATTTATAAAATTGTCATATGGATGAAATGGGATAATTCATGCAGACTAGTTGCTGTAGGATAAGTGACTCAGTTCTTATTACTATTTCGTACAAGTGTGTCTTAGGATAAATTCCTAGAAGGATGCTTCAGTTATAGAATTCCTGGGCTTAATTTAGGCTTGTTTGAGCATTTCATTATACCAAAACTATGTTTTGTGAAAAGCTTTGAGCAGTTATTTCATAACTAGCTCCAGAATATAAATCAGATCTTTACATTCCATACAAAAACAAAAAATTGCCACCTACAGGCAAGTATACCTTTTGTTTTTGTTGTTGTTGGGGATTCATTGAGGGTACAGAGAACCAGGTCATTTGTTAAAGTCCCTCATAAAATTGTGTCCTGCCTCCAAGAGGTGTATCATAAATTGTGACCCCCCCCCGAGGCCCCTCCCTCATTCCTTCTCTCGTTCCCTCATTCCCCCACTCCCCGTGGTGTACTAGGTCATCAGTTGTCCTCTTAGATTTCTTTTAAATCACCCCAAATACTTGGATATTGATTCTGACTTGTTTTCTATTCTAGGGTCAACTGAAACAGTATTTAAGAAGAGATTGTCTAAGGAATGCCAAACTATTTCTAGGACTAATTGGTGTTATCTAGTACAGGAAGTAGATTACATTACAAAACTAAGACTTAATATTGGGTCTATGGCTTTAAAAAAAAAAGAACATTTCTGTCTTTTTCTTTTGGAAAAGCTTGTTATTTACAATATCCATTCTTTATGTTTTCTCAGATTTCAATACTAGAAAAAAAGCTGTTACTTCAAGAAGAGATACTCCATATTCATACTACTATTTCTTTCTTCCTTCAGCTGTTGAGATTTCTATTTGTCTTTAATTCATGGGTTAACTAGGATCAATTTTTAAGGGCTTTCTAGAAGTAGGCAAGGTATAAATAACACATGGACCAAGAATATAATCACAATGTAACACTCATGTTGCCAGGTCGACCTTTTAAAGACTGTCAAGTTACCCAGGCTACCTGTAATATATTAGTGCCAGTTTTCCCCATGTATTTCTAGCAATTGATTTTTATTATTTTGCTGAATAGATAGGCATAAAGAGGTCTTACAAAAAGGTTCGTTTTTCTTTCCATCGCGTCTGTCATCTCAAAGAACAGGGGTTTCATGAAGGGAAGCATGTTTGCCTGCTCCATCCCAGCACCCAGGTACCTGCTCCGAGTAAACATTCAACTGTTGATTGCAGTGAGCACAATGAAAAGATGAGCCACACAGTTTCCTGCTATAAAAACAAGCTCGTCTTTTCTCCAATACAGACTATTTTTTGTTACCTGTCAGAAGTAGCCTTCCCTCCTTGTTTCCCCCTTCAATGTGTTCCTTTCCTCAACTTCGGTTTCTTTAAGGAGTTTAGTCCCTAGGTACTACCAGGGTGAACCCAACAGAGACCCCTCTAGCCCCAAAGATGCCCAAAGGATGTGGTGGACACACATTCAGATGTTGAAAGCACTTGGGGCTTTCAACAGCCCAAGGCACCCAGCAGCTTCTTCCCTGATCCCCGCTAAAGTCACCAAGAGTCCATCAGAACTTAGATTCACACGGTACAAGAAGTGGAAGGAAAGCTGTCGGCCAGAGCCACAGGAAGGGACAGACATGAAAAAGGCAAAATCAGAAGCAACGAAGAGTGTCTCCAGTGACACAAAGGCTGACAGGAGCAAACAGGGAGGCTGGCCTGGAGGGCTGAACTGGACATCCAAGCAAGCAGACTGGACATCAGAAGTTCAGGGACCCAGTCAAGCAAGGTGTCAGTACCAGGATCTGGACTGCAAGAAAGGATCCTAAGTCAGCATGCACCAAGCAAGGCTCTCTGTGCATATCTGACTACGGGGACAATCGTGGGACGCAGAAATTAGGCAGAAAGGCTCCAAGGGCAGAGCAGTGCCTGCGGTTCTAGCAAATAACCGCAAACTGTACACTTTACCGTAATAAATTAGAGGATAGTCTTAACTGCTTAACAGTTTACATTTCTAAAGTTCAGGGTTTTGTCCCCTCAGAAATTTAGTGGTAGATGAGTAACAAAGTGTTAGGAATTGTCATTAAAGGGGGGGGAGAAGGCACTTGTGTTGTAGACTACTCTGGTTGTATTTTATGTGCATTTCACATGATTCCATGATATTGCAAACTCGAATGCTGCTATGTTGAAGGACAAGGGGACTTTTTAACCCTTTATTAATGAAAATGATTTGTTTTCCTTTCATGAGTTGTTCACAGATGCCTCCAACTCTGGGAAGACAGTATCCAAATACCATTGAAATGACTTGCAACCCAATCGTTTCTTTAATTCAATACGCTCACTAATGTTTCCATAGGCAATGTATCTTAGACCAGGTCTTCGAAGAAAAATTTGTTCCTAAATGAAAATAAAGAGTTAAAATTTATTAAACCAAACAAATCTTTGGTAATTGAATCATGATCTCTAAAAGGGAACTCAGAAATCCCTCCCAATTTCTTCTGCGTGGAGAACAAGGGCAGAAACATACCACCAGGTCTTGGATTTACTGACCTAGCTCACAGCACCTACAGGATGTGCCACGGCACCATGACAAGTGTCAGAGTGGATCCAAGAGGACTGGTCCTGTTTCTGAGGAGCTGAAGAAACACAGCCATCTGTGGTAGTGCCCCTCCTCAGACTCTTTCAGTGATATACCAGGATCCCCTCACTCCCCAGGTCCAATCAATACTTCTGTCTTCTCAGAAACAGGGGATACCACGGGCATAATGGACTCTGAAGGGGGATGGCCGGGTTCAAAGTCCAGCTGTGCCGTTAATTATCTGTTTAATTAACTCATTAACTAACTCAGGGAGTTAGTTGAAGCCTCTCCTCTTAAGGTTGTTGTGAAGACTGAACACTTTAATATGTACTTGCAAAGCCCCTGGGAGAGGAAGGCTGGCACAGAGTAACCAACCCCTGGTTGGTTTTTTGTGTGCTGCGACTTAAGGAAGACTAAGAATAAATGTCTAATGGACTCCACTGGACCCACATTAAAAGAGGTATTCTAGGTAGACTAAAGCCTCTTAGAGAGCAGAACCCTTGTACTTTGGTCTGTGCATTCCCAGTGCCTATGATACAGGCTACGACTTGTGTTGCATGAGAGAGTGAGTTTGCTCATCCAAATCAACTTATCATGGGCATGCCACATTGGGTTCTCCCTGGGAGCCTTGACCACTGTAGGTCTTTGCCAGCTCTAGATCCCAAGGGCAGATTGGTGTAGGGGATGGGCCTAAAGGTGGAGTACGGAGTTATCATTTCCAACTCCCTGTACAAAGCCCCCTCTTCTCTGGGTCAGCCACTAAATTTCCCAATGTGCCATATCATACAAGCCATTGATTTTATACTTTACATTAATTTTTTTAGCACTATGTGTTTTATGAAATTCAGAAAACCGGTTGCTCAGAGATATCTATGTTTAATTTAACCACCTAGATCCATAATCAGAGCTCACAGAAAAAAAAAAATCAATGAACATAAGCTCATAATCTCTTGCAATAAACACAATTTTGAATAACAAGATACCATTTTTTTAACTTATCAGATTAGAAGAGTATCACAGTTCAATTATAACCTTGTGCAGAGACAGGCACCCTTGTACACATTCGAAGGTGCTGTCCATGGCAGCACAGATGCTCAAGTTCAGTTTGGATATTACCCATCAGGGTCTAAAATGCAGCAGCTAATGTCCCAGCGAGTTCATGTCTTGAATTTATTCCAAAGGTACTTTTGCACAAATGTGCAAAAAGATATGTGTAAAGAATGTTCATGTAAGTATTGTTAGGAAATAACGAAAAGCCAGGATGATCAGAATGGTTGTCAAAAGGGAGTATTTACCAATAGGATTGATTTTAGTAGATCCATTCCAAGGAACTATTTAAAAGGATGAGATTTTGGGTAGCGCCTGTGGCTCAGTTGGTAGGGTGCTGGCCCCATATACCACGGGTGGCAGCTTTGAACCTGGCCCCAGCCAAACTGCAACAAAAAAGTAGCCAGGGGTTGTGGTAGACACCTGTAGTCTCAGCTACTTGAGAGGCAGAGGCAAGAGAATCACCTAAGCCCAAGAGCTGGAGGTTGCTGTGAGCTGTGATGCCACAGGACTCTACCGAGGGCAAGTAACAAAGTAAGACTCTGTCTCTAAAAAGAAAAAAAACGATGAGATTTCTATATTCTTTTTTTTTTGAGACAGACTCTCACTTTGTCACTCTGGGTAGAGTATCATGGCATCATTGCTCACAGCAACCTCAAACTCTTGGGCTCAAGCGATTCTCTTGCCTCAGCCTTTTAAGTAGTTGGGACTACAGGCACCCACCACAATGTCTGGCTATTTTTTTTTTTTTTTTAGAGATGGAGTCTCGCTCTTGCTCAGGCTGGTCTTGAACTCCTGAGCTCAAGCAATCCATCTGCCTCAGCCTTCAAGAGTGCCGGGATTCCAGGCATGAGTCACCATGCTTAGTCTTTTTTTTTTTGAGATAGAGTCTCACTCTGTTACCCAGGCTAGAGTGCTGTCATCATCATAGCTCACAGCAACCTCAAACTCTTGGGCTTAAGCAGTCCTCTTGCTTTAGCCTCCCAAGTAGCTGGGACTACAGATGCCTCCACAACACCTGGCTAGTTTTTCTATTTTTAGTAGAGACAGCTCTTGCTCTTGCTCAGACAGGTCTCAAACTCCTGAGCTCAAGCAATCCTCCTTCCTTGGGCTCCCAGAGTCCTAAGATTACAGGTGTGAGCTGTTGTGCCCAGCCTGTGTTCTGATTTTGAAAAATGATTTGAAGTGTATTTTTATTTTTATTTATTTATTTTTTCTTTTGAGACAGAGCCTCAAGCTGTCACCCTGGATAGAGTGCTGTGGCATTACAGCTCACAGCAACCTCCAATTCCTGGGCTCAGGCGAGTCCCCTGCCTCCGCCTCTCAAGTAGCTGGGACTACAGGTGCCCCCCACAACGCCCAGCCATTTTTTGGTTGCAGCCATCATTGTTGTTTGGCGGGCCCGGGCTGGATTCGAACCCGCCAGCTCAAGTGTACGTGGCTGGCGCCTAAGCCCGTTGAGCCACAGGCGCCAAGCCTGAAGTATATTTTTAAAACATACTAAAAAATGAAAAAACTCAGAACAAAATATTTTGCAGATCTAGCTATGAAAAATAAAAAGATATAGTTTTGTGTACATAGGTGTGGTAAGAGGCAACTGCAAAGAGTAATTCAGTTATTACTTCTGAGGGGTGGACCTATGGGCTTAGAACTTACTTTTCACTTCATACTGTACACAGTAATGCATGCCATTTGAAAATGAGCATGTTTTAGGTTCTTTTTTCAAATATGAGAACTATAATAAACATATAAAAAGTACATAAAATATAAATGTACAGCTTAATGGGTTGTTGAAAAATCAAGCCCAGTAACTTGAAGTCAAGAAATAGAATATTGGGCTCGGTGCCTATGGCTCAAGTGGCTAAGGCTCCAGTTACATACACCTGAGCTGGCGGGTTTGAATCCAGCCCGGGCCCACCAAACAACAATGACGGCTGCAACCAAAAACTAGCTGGGCGTCGTGGCAGGTGCCTGTAGTCCTAGCTACTTGGGAGGCAGAGGCAGGAGAATCACTTGAGCCCAGGAGTTGGAGGTTGCTGTGAGGGTGACGGCTTGAGGCTCTATCTCAAAAAAAAAAAAAAAAAGAAAGAAAGAATATTGGGCAGGTGCAGTGGCTCACGCCTGTAATCCCAGCACTTTGAGAGGCCAAGGTGAATGGATCACTTGAGCTCAAGGGTTTGAGACCAGCCTGAACAAAAGTGAGACCCCATCTCTATGAAAAATAGAAAAACTAGCTAGGCATTGTGGTAGGTGCCTGTAGTCCCAGCTACTCCAGAGGCTGAGGCAGGAGGATCTCTCTTAAGGCCAAGAGTTTGAGGTTGCTGGGAGCTATGATGATGACACAGCACTCTACCCAAGGCGACAGAGTGAGAATCTATCTCCAAAAAAAAAAAAAAACAAATGAAAGAAAAAAAAAATAGAACATTACCAGCATTCCTTTCTCCGCCTTCCTGATCATATCCCTTTTCCCCAGTTTAAATACCATCCTGATTCAGGTCTTTGCGTTTTATTCTGGTGTTAGTATCTACTTATGCATGCACACATTACGTGGTTTATTTTTACCCATTTTTAATTTCATTGAAAGGGAATAATACAGTGTATATTCTATTGTGTTTGGCTGCTTTTATTCACCATTATGCCTTTAAAATTTATCTGTGCTATTGTGATGCATGACAATGTCTCAGTCAGTGATGGCCTACATGTTGATCATGGTCATAAGATTATAATATAGTTATTTTTACTGTGTCTTTTCTATGTATAGATATGTTTAGATACTCAAATACTTAACCTTCATGTTTCAATTGCCTGCAGTACTCAGTACAGTAACACGTTGTAGGACGGTGTCCCACAGGCCACAGGCAGGTTACTTGAGGACTGTTTTGTTTATTTGAGGCCTGTTTTGCTTATCTATGGTGTCGGATATCTTGAAAAGTATGCATTAACTTTTTTTTTTTAATTTTGCTAATCAGCTTTCATTAGTGTTTGTGTATTAAATGTGTGGCCCAAGACAACTCTTATTCTTCTGACGTGTGGCAGAAAAGAAAACACACCCCCACTGCAGGTTTGTAGCCTTGGAGCCATAGGCCATCCTATGTGGCCTAGGCTGTACCATCTGGGTCTGTGCTGTGTAAGTGCGCTCTGTGATGTTTGCACAGTGACAACATTGCCTAACTCAGCAGTTCAACCTTCCTAATGCCGCGGCTCTTTAATACAGTTCCTGTGGGTCACAACCCACAGGTTGAGAACCACTGGCCTAACTGCATTTCTCAGACCCTATTCTCAACATTAAGTGACACATGACCGTGTATCTACAGTTCATTTTCATTACTGTTTAGTATTACACCAACTAAATCTATCACATTTATCCATTCTAGGTTTTTTTTTTTTTTGAGACAAGGTCTTGCTGCATCTCCTGAGCAAGAATGCAGTGCTGTCATCGTAACTCACAGCAACCTTAAATTCCTGGGCTCACACGATACTCCTGCCTGAGCGTCCTGAGTAACTAGGACTACAGGCACATGCTGTCTTACCCTTAATAATAATTTTTCTGAGTTTTGTGTTTTTGTAGAGACATTGTCTTGTTCTTGCTCAGGCTGGTCTTAAACTCCTGGCCTCGAGTAACCCTCCTGTCTTGGCCTCCCAAAGCACTAGGATTACAGGTGTGAGCCACTGTGCCTGGCCTCCCCACTCCAGTCTTTTTTTTTGCAGTTTCTGGCCCAGGCTGGGTTTGAACCCACCACCTCCAGCATATGGGGCTGACGCCCTATTCCTTTGAGCCACAGGCACTGCCCCACCCACTCCAGTCTTGTACAGTTAACCCTTGAACAACATAAGTTTGAAATGCATAAGTCCACTTGTATGTGGATTTTTTTTTCAACCAAAGGTGAATTGAAAACAGTATTCCTCGGATAGAAACCCATGAACATAGAGGGCCAACTTTTCATATCCAGGGATTCTGCAGAGCCAACTTTAGTATGGATTTAGTGTGGATTATAGTGTGAATGGGGTCCTGGAACCAATCCTCTGCGGACACCAGGGGACAAATGCATTCGGTTTTGGCTAACACAAACAATGCTGTTTATCCCGTTCTTGTTCATGTGTCCTGGAAAAGCATGCATTTCTGTAGTACGTATTCTGCATGGAATTGCCTCATCATAGGGTATTCATATCTTTTACTTTAGTAGATGTTACCAAACTGTTTTCAAAAGTGAGCTTATGATAATTAACACCCACAATAGCGGTGCCTGGAAATTCCCATTGCTCACCAATATTTGGTCCTATCAGATTTAAAAAATTTTAGCAATCGAGGTGGTGGTGGAGAAATAGGTCACTGAGTTTTTAATTCGGGGTTTAATTACCCTGATTACAAAAGAAATCAAGCATTATTACTTTCATAATTTAAAAGAAAGGTAAGATGAAGACCAGGATCTGCTATCACAGACAGATTCTTACCTACTCCTCCCCATTCATTTGAAATGAGGTCTTGCTGGGGTTCCTTGTCTGTACTTTCCTATGTGTGGCTGCTGGATAGATACACACCTTTAGGTCCTGGCAAGGGGAGGATGTGCAACCGGAGGGGTCTAGATTTGACACTGTGTGCTGGTGGAGCACAGGTAGTGGAGGTTCCTATGGGGTCCCCAAACCAGCAGCACCCACAGCCGGTAGGAAATCGGTAATGGAGGGAAAATATCTGAAGAGCTGCATGTAGGGATGGGGCAGAGAGAGAGGCTGTTTGCTTCCAGCATCTGGTAATTCCTTGGGGATGGGACGGGAGTGGGAAATAGATCTTGGCCAAACAAATAGAAAAAGACCTCTCTGGATTTACTTCTGAGAAGTAACTTGAGTTTCCCTAGAAATTACAATAAAAATAATGAGGTGTAAGAGTGGTAGCTCAGAACTAACTAATTGAGAATAGGGCTGGGGTGGGTTGATGAGAGGTTACCATTAATTTAAGGAAAACAGAGAAAAAAAACAAAAATTGTATCTAGAAAGGCAGCAGAAGGCTTCTCCAGAACAAGCCCCACCTTATATTCATCCAGCCAGACGTGCATCATTCTTAGAGAGTTGTGTGCAAAGGCTCTCGTGATGGTAGAAAGGTTTTTGAATTGTCTCTTAGCAATATGTCCTACTCGGGAACAGGGGATTATAAAGAGCTGGCCGCCGCACATCCAAATCTAGGCATAAGAACAAGAACTATATTAATTTTTTCTGCTAGAAATAGGCAACAGTTATATTTCTTATAAGCATAATCGTAGCTAACATTGACTAAGTTTCTTATTTTATTTAATCTTCACAATGACTTATAATGTAGAAACTGTGATTATCCCCATTTTACAGATGAGGAAAGAACTTCCCAAGGACATGGAAGTTAAGTGGCAGAGCCCGGTGTTCATCTAACTTGAGCGCCAGTCTGAATGTTCAGTGATTCTGCCTCTTTCGTAATTAAGCACAGACGTTGCTGGCTGTAAGCAAGGAATGAGAACGATGCTGATTGTGACTGAATTCATTATTTGTTCATCCTTTTTATACTTAAAACACTTTATAGCACTTCCGACTTTTTCATCCATTGCTAAGAGTCGTTTCTGTTTTGTTTTTGAGACTGAGTCTCACTCTGTTGCCCAGGCTAGTGTATGGTGGCGTCCTCATAGCTCACTGCAGCCTCAAGCTCCAGGGGTCAAACGATCCTCTTGCCTTAGCCTCCCCAGTAGTTGGGGCTACATGAGGCCGGCCAGGGACATGGCAAAGAAAAAGGAAAGTGCTTATTGTTCTAAGCCACTCAGTTTTGAGGTGGTTTGATACCTACCTCAAACTAGCTGCCTATTCCTAAAATCCTTAGGAATAGAAATTTGCAGATGGGCCAAAGAGGGTAACCCACGGAAGAGTGCCAGCCAGAGCGGGAGGAGGGCGAGGAGGAGCTGGCCTAAGTCTCTCTCTGGTATGTAGATGAGCGAAAGTCCGCTTCACCCTTTCTATGTTGCAGAACGCGCGGTTTGTTTTCGCAACACAGCATCCAAAAGACACCTTGGGCAGAGTCTAAACTGGTGTGGACATCTAGGAGTTTCAGTCTGGGGCTGGGGCAGAGAGCTGGGCTTGTCTCAGTGGTAATTGTTGCCATTCAAGTCAGGCCCTGGTTTCTAGGGCAACGCACCTTGCTGACATCTGGGGATTCCAGGAGGGGGCACAGGTGCTGAGGAGCTGGGGCAGGTGGAGACTGCAGGTAGGCGGGGTCTGTTTGAGGCCAGCTTCTGCTTTGCTGAGAAACTGAAGTGCAAATTTTGAAGTTCAGTTGTGAGAACCATTCAGAGGCTGGGAGTAAGTCTGAAGCTCTGGGGGCATCCAGGGAAGCATCAATCTCCACAAGCTATGGTAGCACTGAGCTCAGGAAAACTCAAGAACTGGAGGTTTCCAAAGCAGGGCCAGCTCAGCTAAGAAGTGACTTAGAAAAGGGAAGAGGTGAGCAGGTGTCAAGGGGAAGGGTCTCCCAACCTGAAGTTGAGCAGATAGTACCAGACAGGAAGCGGTAGGTTTGGAGCATTGCACTTACTAGTTCTGTGAATTTGGCCAAGTTTATTCAATCTGTGACTCTTTTCCCCATTCTAAATAGGAGATAATGGTGGTTCCTATCTCACAGGTTTGTTACGGATTAAATGAGTTAGCATCTGCGAGATTTTAAAGCAATGATGTCAGGCTTAATAAGAACTTGTTTAGGCTTGGCGCCTGTGTCTCAACGGGCTAAGGCAACAGCCACATACACCTGAGTTGGCGGGTTCAAATCCAGCCTGGGCCCGCCAAACAACAATGACAGCTGCAACCAAAAAATAGCTGGGTGTTGTGGAGGGTGCCTGTAGTCCCAGCTACTTGGGAGGCAGAGGCAGGAGATTCACTTGAGCCCAGGAATTGGAGGTTGCTGTGAGCTGTGATGCCACAGCACTCTATCCAGGGTGACAGCTTGAGGCTCTGTCTCAAAAAAAAAAGAACTTGCTTAATAAATAAAACACATTTTTATCCTTTACATATAACTTAAGTGCCAATTCTGTGAAGGAAGCCATCTAGGATACACATTTCTCCCAAGACGAGGCTACATTCCCCCTTTGCGTGATCATAGTAAGTCCTCTACTGCTCCATCGTGTTAGTCAAAAATTAAATGATCCCATTCTACTCCAGCACATTGGAAAGTTTGAGACACTGGAAGCCACTTGGCACTGTGCGCTGCTGTCTATTAGCACCCAGCACAGTGCTTTGCATATACCAAGTACTTATTAAACACTGTTGGATTAATGGACGAGGATTGTGTCTCCTGAAGGCCCATGGTATGGCACAGACTCAAAGGATGTGCTCCTTAAATGATGGCTGAATTGAACTTAAGTAGAACTCTGAAGAGATAACCTTAAACTAAAACTATAGATTTGAGTATTGTCACCATACAGGTGTTAGTTACAGTCATGGGAGGGCACGCTCTTTTTTTTTTTTTTTTTTTTTTGAGACAGATTCTCAAGCTGTTTCCCTGGGTAGAGTGCCGTGGAGTCACAGCTCACAGCAACCTCAAACTCTTGGGCTTAAGCAATTCTCTGGCCTCCCAAGTAGCTGGGACTACAGGTGCCCCCCACAACACCCGGCTATATTTGTTGTTGTTACTGCAGTTGTCATTGTTGTTTTAGCTGGCCCGGGCCAGTTCAAACCTGCCTGCCTCGGTGTATGTGGCTGGCGCCACTGAGCCACAGGCGCCGCCAAGGAGGTGATGCTCTTAAAAACATCAACATGGGTGTGGCACAGCGCCTACCCTTCCAGTTGCTATCCCTTTAATTACTGGAACATTGGAGAGTCCACTGGACCCGGTAGCTGGGCTGCAGGTGGGAGGTATTCGGTTGGCACAGAGTAGAGGCTCTTTCACACAGGATACAGGAATATTGTACTATGTTGACAACCAATGTGGCTTCACGGGGTGAGAAGACACATGGCAAGGACGGAAACCGTGGCACTCTGTGTCTGAGAGATGAGAACCCGCTGGGATTCCCGAGAAAGAAATTGAACAACTGAGCAGTGGAGGGGACTGCGAATGTGGTCCTAAAACCCGAGAAAACTTCTGGAAAGGACTGCTTAGTGTCAACTGCTGTAGCGACCTCAAGTGGATGGAAGACCAAGAGCCATCCATGAGACATCAGTACTATACTGTGACAGTTCCTGGAGTGATGTCACAGGATGCTGAGAGCCTTCTAAGGACGTTGATCTACTAGAATGAGGAGTAAATGAGGAATGAAGAAGAAATGCAGTTATAAAGATTATTCTTTTCTCAGGAAAGATGAGGGTACTTGGTTTGGCTAGAGACAGCGATCAGTGTCAAGAGGGTGCTTTAGCGATCTGTTAATTTACATATTTGTTTGTAAACAAAGACATCCAAGCTTATTTAAAAGATACAAGTGGGCATTAGGAATGGAGCAGTTGATAAGATTGGAGCAGGGATAATTAATACATTTGAATAATATTAGCTGTCCATTGCTATCTATAGAGAATGTAGAGCCAGAAAAAGGAATATGCTTACCTTCCAGATCCCCGTGTATCATCCACAAAATTGATTCTTTTCTGGGATACAGGATGTGTTTAATAAGTATTAGGTCCCAAAAGGGGGTAAATCCCTTGTGCTATATTCTAAGAGAGCAATGTAATTAATGACATCTAATCAGCAAAACAGATAAAAAAGTGCCAAAATCGGGCGGTGCCTGTGGCTCAAAGGAGTGGGGCACTGGCCCCATATCCCAGAGGTGGTGGGTTCAAGCCCAGCCCTGGCCAAAAACTGCCAAAAAAAAAAAAAGTGCCAAAATCATGGGTGTTATAAAATAATGCCTGGATCAGAAGGGAACACAAGCAACAAACTTAGGAAATACTGCCAAGTAGGGGCTTGGAGGAAACAATATTGCTGTCAATATTTCCATATGCATAAAAAAGTATCTGAAGTATTATGAGAGAGGTCTGTGCTTAAAAGAACTTTCAAGAAAAACAAATAGCCAGCCAGAAGACAGAGAAAAAGGGAGATAAAATCCTAAACAGGGCTCGGCGCCTGTGGCTCAACGGGCTAAGGCACCAGCCACGTATACCTGAGCTGGCGGGTTCGAATCCAGCCTGGGCCCGCCAAACAACAATGACGGCTGCAACCAAAAAATGGCCGGGCGTTGTGGTGGGTGCCTCTAAGTCCCAGCTACTTGGGAGGCGGAAGCAGGAGACTCGCTTGAGCCCAGGAATTGGAGGTTGCTGTGAGCTGTGATGCCACTGCACTCCATCCAGGGTGACAGATTGAGGCTCTGTCTCAAAAGAAAAAAAAAAAAAAAAAGAAAGAAAATAAAAAATCCTAAACAGAAAAAGAATTGGAAAAAAATCCTGCAACTATCAAGACAATTTAAGAGGATCCACAGGTAAATTTAAAATATGATGTCAATTTGACATAGCATAAATTAGAAAATAAAAATAAAATAATTTTTTAGAAATAAAAAATATAAGGTAGAAAAATTTGATGGGCTTTTTGTTTGGTTTGGTTTGGTTTTTTTTGAGAAAGAGTCTCATCTTGTCACCCTTGGTAGAGTGCCGTGGCGTCACAGCTCACAGCAACCTCCAACTCCTGGGCTTAGGCGATTCTCTTGCCTCAGCCTCCCAAGTAGCTGGGACTACAGGCGCCTGCCACAACGCCCGGCTATTTTTGTTGCAGTTGTCACTGCTGTTTCAGCTGGCCGGAGCTGGGTTCTAACCCCACCACCCTCGGTATATGGGGCTGGCGCCCTACCCACTGAACCATAGGCTTTGCCCAGAATTTGATGCTTTACTAAATGTTTCAATTGTTGCAAGGAGGCCTGTAAATTATTTATTGTGTGTGACACTGGAATGGCACCTGATGTGCATGTAGGGAAATTGGACATAATTACCACAGCATTTTATGTGAGTTCAAGTTAGATTTCACTCTCTATGTCCAAAGGTAACTATTTAAAAAACAAAGTCAGAATTACCCTTAGAGAAAGCTCCAAATTTTCTCCTCCCCAAAGATCCATGCCCTTGTCATACTGTCCAATTTCATTGAAATAATGCCTGTCTATAGCAAAAATTCCTCCAGCCATTGCAGGTGACCTACAGAGGGGACACAAAGATGAAATTGATCCCACAGAGACAGTTCATTGTGGATTTTCCTCACAATTGCATTGAGTACCAGTAATAACTTATAGTTCAAAACTAGAAAACAAATAATTTTGTTAATAGTAAAACTCTCTAATACAGCGGTTCTCAATCTGTGAGTTCCTGTCACGACCCACAGGAACTGTATTAAAGGCTCGCAGCATTAGGAAGGTTGAGAACCATTGCTCTAATATACATTAATGTATGTAAAATTACTAGATTAAAACCACCACTGCTTAAATGTAGGAAGTGACTTTTACTTAGCTCTCACAACATTACGTAAGCAATATATTCTACAAGTTGTCTTGATGAGAGGGACAATGATGTTTAGAATTTGGGTTTCTCAGGAAGGTGACAGTGAGTTGGCTAGTGGAATTTAGTGCCCTTCCCTTCTAAGGAAATTAAGTGAACTGTAATATTTGCTTTTGGAAACACTGTAATGTCACTAAGCATTTTTGCTTTTTTTTTTTTTTTACTTCTACCACTAGTAGGGCACAGTAATACCAAACTAAGTAGTTTGAAAGCAATTACAAGTTCATCCAATTCACTCATTTGTACAGAAAAGCATCTCTTGATCACCTGTGATGTGTTAGGGATTAATTAGGGACTCCATGGGCAAAGAAAGACTCCTGCTCATATGGGGCCAAGTATAAAAGCAGGGCGACCACAGAGAGGGGGTTGCAGTGGTTTCAGAGAAAAATAATGGGATCCTCGATAGGGATACAACAACATAGGTGGTGAGATGTGGTCAAATTCTTGATATATTTTGAAGTTGAAACTAACAGATCTACTTGTGGGTGGGAACTGGGGGTAGGAGGAAGAGAAGAATCAAGGCTGACTCTGACCTTTTTTGTTTGATCACTTGCAGATGAAACTGAGATGGGAAATGCTGTGGGTGGGGCATGTTTGGGAAGGAAGATGCCATTTTGAATAGATTTGAGAATTCTATTCAACATTCAGGTAGAGATGCCAAGTAGGCAATTGGCTATGGTCAGATACAAGAGTCTGGAGTTCTGAGAGCAGCCAGGGCTAGAGACATAAATTTGGGAGGTATCAATCTTAGACAGATGAGAATCACTGTGTGAGTAAGTACAGTAGAGAGGAGCACCAAGGGTCAAGTCCTGGGTACTTCAACATTAAGAGTTTGGAGAGAAGAGGAGGAATTGACAAAGGAGACAGGAAGGTACCAGAAGTTTTGGATCTAGAAAAGACGCTGGTCATGGGTCCCCAGAGAGCTGAGGAAGCCTGGAGGATCACTGGTGTGCACCTGAGGCCACAAATTTGCTTGATTGTTATGAGTTATGAGTTTTTAAAAACTTATTGCCTCTATATTTTGGTGATCATTAGAACTATTGTAAGTGGCAAAAAATGTATCTTGAGATACGAGTGCTAATTAATGGCATGGCTAATATCTAAAATTTATTTTTTTCTTTTAATTCTTTGAATATAGCCCTTTTTTCTCATATACATTATAATTATAATATACACATATATAAATCACAACTGGTTTCATCTTGAAAAAATTTTTATGGCTTAATTTTTTATTTAACATAATGAGAATGTTCCTTTTTAATTAATTATCTTTCAAAAACTTAACTTTTAATGACTATGTAATATACTGCAAAAATCAATATACTATTGTTAAAAAGTTACTATTTTTTTTTAATAGAGACAGAGTCTCACTCTTGTTCAGGCTGGTCTTAAACGACTGAGCTTAAGGGATCCTCCCATAGGAGTGAGCCAGCACATCTACACAGAATATACTTTATTTTTCTAACCTTTTCATTAGTATTTGACATTTATGTTGTTTTCAGATTTTTTCTAATTAAATATTGATATAATATGTATCATTGTACTTATTTTTGATTAATTACTTTCAGATGAATTCCAAGAAGTAGATTAATTGCATCAAAAGTTAAGAATATTTATAAGCTTCTTCATATTGTCCAATTGTTTTCTAAAAGGATATGCTAATGTATGTACACATTAATGGCATATTAGAATTCCAAATATGTTACTATTTAACAGATATAAATTGGGAATACAATTTCTTTATTGAATATCAATTATTTTCACCTTAATGCCTAAAAGTGTTTTATGTATGAGATATGGGAGATTACAAAAATTATAAGCCAAATTTTTATAATTTAAAAACCATAGCTACATCTTACTAAAAGTAACTTTATTTTAAATCATTTTGAGATGAACTCAAAAGATTTATTTTTGGTTTTTTATTTTTTATTAAATCAAGATTTTTACATATTCAATTTTATTAAAATAAAGTATATTTCTGTTCTTCCTTATTCTGAAGTCGATGACATTAACAGTAGCTAACACTTACATTAAGCAGATAACTTCTGTGTCAGGCCTTAAGCTATATGTTTTCTAAGTATTGGCTCACTTAATCCCCTCAATAATTCCTCATAGGCACGTGTTTTTATTATCATCACCTTTTTACAGATGAGGATACTGAAGCTCAGAGAGGCAACTGGACCAAGTGAGGACCAGTTCTTTTTTTTTTTTTTTGAGACAGAGTCTCACTATGTTGCCCTTGGTAAAGTGTCGTGGCATCACAGATCACAGCAACCTCAAACTCGTCGGCTTAAGCGGTGCTCTTATCTCATCCTCCCAAGTAGCTAGGACTACAGGCACCCACCACAACACCCGGATATTTTTTTTTATTGTAGTTATCATTGTTGTTTAGCAGGCCCAGGTCAGGTTTGAACCCGCCTGCCTTTGTATATGTGGCAGTGCCCTAACCACTGATCACAGGAGCTGAGCTGAGGGCCAGTTCTTAATGTAGTACTCCAAGTATGCTTGTGGTCTTTGTGAACAGTGCCTCCTGAAGATGTGCAGTGCACAGCTTGTGCAACTGTACATGGCAGCCCTAAACAGTTAATCAGTGATGGAGTCCCTGCTGCAAATCAGGTCTGTTTGACCTGAAATTTTAGCCAAAATATCACCCATCAAATGAATGATTTAATTCATATAGCATTGTGTTAGATACCAGAGAATCAGAGAGGTATAGATCAACTCTACATGTGGCGATAAATGTCAAATCATATTATATATTAAGTCCTAAGTGATTCTATTGACAATAACTGACTGTAGTTGTTCAGGATTATAGGCAAAGACCAAAAAAGGCTAGGATTGGTGTTATAAAAGATTTAATATTTGTGCGAAGCCTTCTAGAAAAAGAAGGCCATACAAAAGCAGAGAACAGAAGAAAGGTCATTCCAAGAAAAGGGAATGCTATGAGAAAAGCACACAGTACCAGCACGTGAACGCGTGTAAGCCATGAGTCCGGAGCGGAGGAACGACCGGAGGCACAGACCGTGGAGGGTGAATCAAGAAATCTGCGTGTTATCATAAAAGCAGCAAAAAGGCTTTAATAAGCAAGATCGGTGACATGGATAATGTGGGGTTTTAAGATAATTACTGTAGAAACAAAGATTGGTGGAATGGGTGGAGAACGGAGCCCGGAGGCCGTACTGTCCCTTGTGGTACAGACTTTCAGCCCAAGGCAGTGTGGGCCTGGTCTATGAGAACAGCTTGCAGAACCGACAGTTCTAATGTGAGGGTCATTGCAAAAGGTAGATCTCCCGGAGCCGATTAATCATAGGATTAGAGCGTAGGCAGTAGGAGGTCTGAAATATGGCTTCGGAGATTCACAGGGGCTCATGCTAATGCTGCAGAATATTCCATATCATGGAATTCCATAGCATAAGGTGCTAAATTATTCACAAATATTTCACAATTATTTCTTCCAATTCTTAGTCTTTACTTCATCCTTGAATCAGGATGCTGAGCAAGAGCAGGGTATTAAGGGTAGAGTCAGGTCTTGGGAATAAGGGGGGTCATCAAGGTTTGGAATAGCCGCTTCAGAGAGTGGGTCAGGGATGGCAGGGAAGCATGTGGCCAGAGAACACAGATGGGTGGTAGCATCAGCTCACGTCTCTCAAAGTTTTTGGCAGAATACAGCTGCCCCCATCAGGAACAAGGAAAATAGTAGAACTGCTTCAGTGCTGGAGATCTGCAGAGTGACCATGGCAGAAGTACGGTGGGAAGGGGCAGCCAGGAACTGGCAAAAGGAGATGTGAATGTACAGATCAGAAAACGTAGGCCACGTAAGAAAGAAAACTAGGAGGAGGCAGAGGGCTGGCGGTCTGGGTAATGTCCAAGGCAGGCGTGCGGAGAGCAGAGCAGGAAACAACCAGGAAGATCCCAGGGTGGGGCCAAAGACTAGAGTATCCAATTTAGAAGTCGAAAGGTCTAGGTCAAGGCTGAGTGTGGTGTTAACACGCATCTTGGTTTCTGTCCATAGCTCCTGGCTCATAACTGGTATAGTCCTTGTTACAGTGTTGGGGCACCTTAGGCCTCAGGAGCAGTCTCAGGAATCTGACCTTCTCCTGCTCTCCTTCCACCTGCCCAAGACAGGACTCTAATCTGACGATGAGTTGTAAGGAATTCCTGCCTTAAACCCCGGAGGAAGGAATGCGGTTCATAGAGAGCAGAAAGAATCAGCACAGACAGGCCTGGATGGGTGTGGGACACATCCTTTTTGCCTAATCACATTTGACACAGTTGCCTGTGCTTCAGTCATGGATGACTAAGGAAGGTGCCATCAATGGCCCCAAGGATAGAGTTCAGGGAGCTTCCAGAGAACTGAATGGGAAGGTGAACAAGAACTCAGACCCTGACCTAGGTACCTCTTCATCTGTATACATCTTCTTTGCATGCTTTTGAAGATATCCCAATAAACTGGGAAATGTTAGTAAATGTTCTGTGAGCTGCCCTAGCAAATTGTCCCAAAAAGGAAGTCATGGGATCTGTAATTTGAAGCAGGTCCGTCAGAAGTTCCTGAGGCCCAGACTTGTGGCTGCTACAAAGGAGGGGTCAGTGTTGGGGACTGAGCCCTCAATTTGTGGGACCTGACGCTTTCTGGGTAGACAACGCTGGAATTGCAATAGAGGACGCCCAGCAGGCGTGTTGAGAAAGTGCCCACGTTTGGTCACAGAAGTCTTCTGTGTTGATAGCTATGGTGTGGAGTTTAGAGAAAAGCATAGTTTGAGTGCTTTTCCAAAGCACAGAGGGATTAATAATAGATAACAATTATAAAATAGCTAACATTTATATATTCATTTAATTATCACCACAACCTTGTGAAGTACTGTTCTCCAGATTTTACATATAAGAAAATAAGTCATAGAGAAGTGAAGTAACTTGTGTAAGATCACACAGCTCTAGCTAAATCAGAATAGAGGCAAAGATCAAGGACCTGCTTAGCTAAAGTGTTAGGAAGTTTACTCATGTGGTTTGCGACTCAAAAAAGTTAATAGCAAGAGATGAGAAGTGAGTCTGGTGTCAACATATGTGCAGTCACAGACCCGGGGAAAGCCCCTTCAAAGATAGCTGCATAAATGCAGTTAAAAGTTACAACATTCGCATTTTGAAAAATGAACTGAGAATTAGAAGCAAATGCAATTATTCTCACGTTTTCCAAGATTAATAATCTAGGAGAACCAGGTTCGTCTCAACCTATGAAATTACAAATGGAAACACTTGGCCAAATTATTTTATATGTGGATTTGGCAAAGCTGTCTACTTCTGGGCTATCCACAGTGTTGGCCTTTTGTTCATCAATCAACATACAACTTGCTCCTAAGAAGAAAGTTCACATTCTAAAGATGGGCATCTGAAATCAGAGGAGTACC
The DNA here is from genome assembly GCA_963574655.1 of Perodicticus potto. Classification (NCBI taxonomy): domain Eukaryota; kingdom Metazoa; phylum Chordata; class Mammalia; order Primates; family Lorisidae; genus Perodicticus; species Perodicticus potto. The sequence goes on from CAUYRH010005966.1 coordinate 29,875, forward strand.
AACCATTGTGGTTATCTGAAATGGGGTGAGACATACATTTTCAATTGAAGGAAGTTAAAATCTATCAAATTCTGGCTCGGTGCCTATAGCTTAAGCGGATAAGGCCCCAGCCACATACATCAGGGCTGGCAGGGTCAAATCTAGCCCTGGCCTGTCAAACAACAATGATAACTACAACCAAAAACTAGCTGGGCGTTGTGGTGGACACCTGTAGTCCCAGCTACTTGGGAGGCTGAGGCAAGAGAATCACTTAAGCCCAGGAGTTGGAGGTTGCTGTGAGCACAGCACTCTACTCAAGGCAACAGCTTCAGGCTCTGTGTCAAAAAAAAAACAAAAAAAAAAACTATCAAATTCTATTACTGTGTTAAAGACTTCTAGAAATAAATAACAAAACATTTCTTTTCATTAAGCCCAAGAAAAATTGAAGGAATAATCTCTGAAAGTGAAAGGTGCTTTCCCCCCTACCAGGTTCCAATACATAAACATTATTTCCTTAAAATCTGAAGAAATCTCACCGGATTGGTTTAATAGGTCTGTCTGGTCCATCCATCTCGTAAGAGAAAACACTATCCCATTTGAATCGCAGGTCCCAGCCAAAGGCTCCCCTTACAACAGGAGAGGGCCGATACTCCAGGGTGATCTCATCAATGACATCTATCAGAGGGCACACCACCGTTCTGTGGTCCTTGGCAACGAAGTATAGCAAGGGCTCCAGCCAGCCTCTGTTCACCTCACAGTGGCTGTCCAGGAACACCAGGACATCCCCTGGGGAGGCAAGAACAGGGTTCTATTAGACCACAGGGATGAAACACAAGGCCACACAAACCAAAGTTCAGTGCAATTAGTGTTGGTTGATTATTTACTATATAATATGTATCTGGGCCGGGCATGGTGTAATCCTAGCACTCTGGGAGGCTGAGGCGGGTGGATTGCCTGAGCTCACCGGTTCCGGACCAGCCTGAGCCAAAGCAAAACCCCGTCACTAAAAATAGCCAGACGTTGTGACGGGTACCTGTAGTCCCAGCTACTTGTAGGCTGAGGCAAGAGAATCGCTTGAGCCCAGGAGTTTGAGGTTGCTGTGAGCTACGATGCTACAGCACTCTACCAAGGGCAAAAAAGTGAGACTCTCTCAAAAAAAAAAAAAAAAAAGAAAAAGAAAAAGAAAAATACATGTTTTTGGCTCTTAAAGGCTTTCAGTTTCAAAGAGGAAAAACTCAATACACACACACACACACATACTTTGTAATGCACACAAATGTGGGACATATGTGCCACAGGTGTTCAGAGGAGGCCAACGAACTGTGGATAAGCAGGTGGAGCTAAACTGGATCTTAATATTAAAAAAAAGAAGATTATAGCTTGGCCTTCGCTTATCAACTTATTTTAGCAAATTTTCACAGAGAGGATACCTTCTCAAGCATCGAGTTTGGGATGCAAAGATGCATAATTATTTTTGTGCTTGAGTTCAAGCTTTAACAAGGACATATTCTCCTTAGAGGACGTGGGAGTCATGGGCATGGCTAAGCTAAAGAACATGACGTGTGTTGTCAAAGTACATTGTATGGGCTCATGTTGGAAAGGACTTTAAAACTCAGCAGAGTTTTAGATTTTTTCTATACACAATGTAAAAATCATTAGGAAAGTATAAAAACAATCCCATGTTTGGATCAGAAGACATAATATTGTTAGAAAGGCAAAAATCCCCAAATCATTCTACAGATGTAGTGCAGTTGCTATCAAAATCCCAGCTGGTTCTTTTCGTAGAAATTGATCCTAAAATTCATATGGAAAGGTAAGAGTCCCAAATTAGCTAAAACCATCTTTAAAAAATTGAAGGAGTTCTGATTTTAAGACTTACTACAAAATGACAATAATCAAAACAGTATAACACTGGAGTAAGGATAGACACATAGACCAAAGAAATAGAACTGAGAGAACAGTAACAAGCGTTTGTTTATGGTCAATTGATTTTTGATGAGGGCCAAAAAAAAGAAATCAATGGAGAAAGTATAGTCTTTTAAATAAATGGTGCTGAAACAACTGGATATCCACATGCAAAAGAATGAAGCAGGAATTCTGCCTCATACCATACTTAAAAATTTAGTCAAATAGATCACAGACCTAAGGTAAGAGCTAAAACTATAAAACTTAGAAGATGCAAATTGACCAAGGGGTTGGGGAAAAAAAAGAAAACTCAGAAGAAGACACTGGCATTTTATGACCTCGGGGTAGGCCAATGGTTTCTTAGATATGACACCAAAAGTACAAGTGACAAAAGGATAAGTGCAAAATTTGGACTTTAACAAAACTGAAGACTACAGAAACCATCAAGAAAGTGAAAAAAACCAAAAGCACAAAATGGGAGAAAGCATTTGCAAATCATAAATCTAATAAAGGATTTGTGTCCAGATACATAAAGAACTCTTACCACTCAGTAATAAAAAGATAAATAACTGGATTTAAAAATGGGCAAAGGGTTTAAATAGACATTTATTCAAAGAAGATATACAGCTTGTTCCCAAGCACATGAAACGGTGTTGGGTATCATCAGTCATTGAGGAAATGTTAATCAAAATCACAACAAGATGTTACTTCACACCCACTAGGAAGGCTAGAATACAAAAGACAGACTTGCTATTCAAGTGTTGGTGAAGTTCTGGAGAAACTGGAATGCTGACCAGTGTTGATGGCAGTGGTGGGTGAGAGGGGAGGAGGTTAGGGAAGGAGAGTTCCTCCTTGCTGGCACCTGTGCTTAGATAGCACGGTGCCTTCTGAGCTGAATTCTTCTGTCAGGGTGTGGCTGGCATGATAATTTTGAGGATCTTCCTCCTTCCCAGCCTCGGTGATGGCTTACCTGCAGTCCCCACAAACCAGTAATACCTCTAACAGTATAAACCCCGCCTCCAAATTAGCCAGTAATCCTATAGGAAGGTACTGTATGATCAAATGTTTAATCATATAAATAGAATGTAAAGGTATCACTGAGCACTGTTTTCCAGTGTATCAAAATTCTTTTATTTCATCATTCACTTCACTGAGCTGTTGTTATGATGTGCTTAACAGGGAATGTGGTTAGTGAAAGGTAGATAAACCTGGATGTTACTACGAAAGTTAGTTTGTTTAATGAATGTTAGAGTAATTCAAATTTTATCTGCCTCTCATAATTTGGATCTCCTCTTAAGTACATAGTGCTAACGCGAAGACCTTTTTCTGCAGTATATGCACACAGGGTAACTAAAACAAAGCCACTTTGAATCCTTGAAGGTGTGTCCAGGTTTATGACAATAACTGTGCTTACATTTTATGGTGCCTAGTATTGACAAAATATTATTTCCCTATATTAAATAGATGAATCCATAAAAAAAATAAAATAAAATAAAAACCCGTCTGCTAATTTGATTGATGAAAATAAACATCTGGACCTCTAAAGACGTAGAAAAGGCTAACAAACACATGAAAAGATGCTCAACATCATTTGTCATCAAGGAAATACAAATTAAAACCAATGTGAGGTACCACTTCACACTCTATGATGGCTAGAATTTAAAAAATGGAATAGAGGCCAGGCACAGTGGCTTGTGCCTATAATCCAACACTCCAGGAGGCTGAGGTGGGAGGATCCCTTGAGCTCAGGAGTTTGAGACCAGCCCAAGTAAGAACAAAATTCCACCTCTATTTAAAAAAAAAAAAAAAGAAGAAGAAAAAATGGAAAATAATAAGTGTTCTCAAGGATGTGGAGAAATTAGAACTTTTCTACATTGCTGGTAGGAATGTAAGTGGTGCAACCATTGTAGAAAAGATTTTGGCAGCTCCTCAATAAAATAAACATAGAATTACCATATACCAAGCAGTTCCACTCCTAGGTACATACCCAAAAGAATTCAGACAAACACATGTACACACATACTAACGGCAATACTATTGTGTAAGAGCCAAAAGATGGAAGCAGCCCAGACAGCCATCAACAGATGAATGGAGAAACAAATTGTGTGTATCAGAGAACAGAATGTTATTAAGCCATAAAGAGGAATAAAGTATTGACACACCTATAATGTGGATGACCCTCGAAAACATTACGCTAAATAAAAGAAGCCAACACAAAAGACCATATGTTGTATGATTCCATTTCTTTGCAATATCCAGAGTAGGTAAGTTCATAAGACAGAAGACAAGATGGTGGTTGCCAGGGGCAGGAGTGAAGGAAAAATGGGGAGAAACTGATTAATGGGTATAAGCTTTTCTTATACATAAAAAATTTAAACAAAATGAAATTTAAATAAAAATTAAAATTTTAGAAATCTTTTTTCCCATACTGACACGTGATGTCCTCTTTATCATCACAATGCAAAAGTGTACACTTGCACACTTAGCATTTAAATATTTAAATATTTGCAACTTTGACAATTGGAGTGCCCCCAAGAGACCACAAATGTAGTATTATAAATTGCAAAAAATGTGAAAGTATAGCTCATGCAAAGTTAATATGGAATTTTTCTAAGTACTGATTTAAATTACAAAACATGTGGGACCAACCTGCTGCCTGTAGTTTAATGAAACCTTATTTTTCCACTCATTGTGAAGTGTTTTACGGGGGAAATTTACATGCACATAGTCTTCAGCTGCTTTTCTCACTCATAATATTATTTTGTGGGAATCTGAAGTTCATTGTTAGAAAAAGTTGCTCTCTGGTTTGGCGCCTGTAGCTCAAGGAGCTAAAGCACCAGCCACATGCACCAGAGCTGGCGGGTTAGAATCCAGCCCCGGCCCGCCAAACAACAATGACAGCTATAACCAAAAAATGGCCAGCGTTGTGGCGAGTGCCTGTGGTCCCAGCTACTTGGAGGCAGAGGCAGGAGACTTGAGCCCAGGAATTGGAGGTTGCTGTGAGCTGTGATGCCTTGGCACTCTCTCCAGGGTGACAGCTTGAGGCTCTATCTCAAAAAAAAAAAACAGAAAAAGAAAGAAAAAGTTGCTCTGCCTGTTGGCCTCTGTAGTTAGAGAAAGGATTGCACTATTTATTGTTTTTACTGTTAACCTATCAGGCATTCATTTGTATTCTATCTGAAGACCTTATTGGTGATTCTAGATTCAATTCCCTTCTCTTTGGGGTCTGTGGTGAGAGGAATGAGGCCAGGCCTGACATAAGACTTTTCCTATACTCCCTCCAAAGGATATTTGTGGAATTATTCAAAACAACTCCATTGCTTGCTGACTTACAAGTTGAGATCTATGTTCTCCATCTTTCCCTGTGCAGGAGCTTGCTGTCTGCTTTCCTGTAGTAACCCATTAGCCCTGCTGCTCTAGTGACTGTGGTTTGCAAGTTTTGTTGACTTGTTTTGGAAAGTAACGAGTATTGTGGACGTGACCCTCATTCAACATTTCTTGTTTTTTTCTCTTACGTCACTTTATTTTCTGCTTTTCTTTAGTCAGTGTCTACATTTTTACATTTAAACACAACTCTATATTTATTTTAAATAACATTAAAATACTCCTGATTGGTTCCTAAAACAAATTGGTCCCATTTTTAACGTCTTAAGAATATTTTCATTTTTATTGATCTATATATTATTTTATTGCTTTACTTTTCCAGTTTTTTTGAATTGATGTTTAAGAATGTGGTATGCAAAATCTATTTCAGGGAATTTACCGAGAATCTATGCTTAAGTAAATGATCAATTTTTGTGAAATACGTAAGCATTTATATTTAGTTCTCACTACCCATTTGTTAAACCTAGCCATTGGGATTTTGTTAAAAAAAAACAAACAAACTGAAGTAACCATAATATTCAAGTTTCTAATTTTCAGCCAGACATATGCTATTCAGAAGGCTGAGATAGGAAGATCCCTTGAGGCCAGGAGTTTGAGACCAGCCTGGGCAACACAGCGAGAACTCTACAAAAATTGTTCCAATGTACACAATTATGATTTAATAAAATTATTAAAAAAAATTGTTTAAGAACTAACTGGGAGTGATGGTCACACAGCTGTAGTCCCAGCTACTTGGAAGGCTGAGGCAGGAGGATGGCTTGAACCCAGGAGTTGGAGGCTGCAGTGAGCTATGATCTCACCATTGCACTCCATCCTAGGCAACAGAGCATGACCCTGTATTTATTTATTTATTTATTTATTTATTTATTTATTTATTTATTTATTTGGAGACAGAGCCCCAAGCTGTCACCCTGGATAGAGTGCTATGGCATCACAGCTCACAGTAACCTCCAATGCCTGGGCTCAAGCGAGTCTCTTGCCTCCACCTCCCAAGTAGCTGGGACTACAGGCGCCTGCCACAACGCCTGGTCATTTTTTGGTTGCAGCCGTCATTGTTGTTTGACGGGCCCGGGCTGGATTCGAACCTGCCAGCTCAGGTGTACGTGGCTGGTGCCTTAGCCCGTTGAGCCACAGGGGCCAAGTCATGAACCTGTATTTAAACAAACAAACAAACACCCTCAAAAAACTCTACTTGAGGGCATTGCAGGCTGTGTCCCACTCGGCAAAAGATATGTTTAAGTTCTAACCCCCAGTACCTAGAAGCGTGACTTAATTTGGAAACAGAGTCTGTGCGGATACAATGAAGTCTTACTGCGGTAGAGTGGACCCTGAATCCAATATGACTGGTGTCCTAAGAAGAGGGGAAGAGACACAGACATAGATACACAGAAAGAACCTCAGGTGACAAAAGAGGAAAAGACTGGAGGGCTGCCGCTGCAAGCCAGGGGGAGACAGCCACTGCCAGAAGTTGGAAGGAGCGAGGAAGGAGCCTCCCCTACAGGTTAAGAGGGAGCATGACTGGGCCCGCGCCTTGATTTTGGGCCACTGGCCTCCAGAACTGTGAGAAACTATATTTCTGTTGTTTTAAGCAACTTGGTTTCTAATACCTTGTTATAGCAGTCCTGGGAAACTAATATAGGTAAAGATAATAAGCAAAATTTCAGAATTATTCTCATGAAGTCAGGAACAGGAAAGGTATGCCTACAAGCTCTGCTTTTAATCACCATTTGAGGGGGAAGGAGGAAAACTGTCTATTTTCAGTTGAAAATGCAAGACAGTCTACCAAGGAACCATTAACAACTAAGAGAGTTTACTGTGGCTTCCAGTTACAAGATCAGATACACAAAGTGTCTTCCTTCCTGTATACCAGTAATAGTTAGAAAATGTAAGAGCAAACTCCCAGTCCCAATTTGAAAAAGAACAGCAACAACAGAAAATCAAGATAAATGGGGATACATCTTTGCACATAGTCCCTATGGAAAAAATGACAAAACATTATCAAAAGAATATAGAAGTAATCTGAATAAATGTCCATGGATGGAACACTTATTGAAAAGATGTAAATTTCCCCCCATTTTCTTGTGTTTTATTTTTCATGACGTTTAAATTTTATCATGAGTACACAATAGTTATGCATATTTATGGGGTTTGTGTTATATTGTTACACAAACATACAATGTCTAATATCTAGTTTAATGGGCACAAAAATACAGTTAGATAGAAGGAATGAGATCTAGTATTTGGAACACAGTAAGTTGATTACAGTTAACAATAATTTATTATGGCTCGATGCCTGTAGCACAGTAGTTATGGCGCCGGCCATATATACCCAGGCTGGCGTGTTCACCCAGCCCAGGCCAGCTAAACAACAATGACAACAGCAACAACAACAAAATTAGCCAGACTTTGGGGGGGGCGCCTGTAGTCCCAGCTACTTGAAAGGCTGAGGCAAGAGAATTGCTTAAGCCCAAGAGTTTGAGGTTGCTGTGAGCTGTGACGCCACAGCACTCTTGAGCATGACATAGTGAGACTCTGTCTCAAAAAAAGATAATAATTTATTATATATTTCAAAATAACTAAAAGAGTGGAATTGGAGTGTTCCTAACACAAAGAATAATAATGATAAATGCTTAAAGTAACAGATATCTCCCACATTTTAATCTATAATTTCAATGCAATTCCAATGAAAATCTCAACAAATACCTCATAGAATTTGATAAGCTGATCCTAGCTAACACAATTTTATAGACTGAAGTGGAAAGATTTGTCCTACAGACATTATTATCAAGAGGATAAGAAGATAGAAAAACTTCATATCAAGAAGATATAAAAACTTCTTATCAAGCTATACTAATCAAGAGCATGTATGATTAGCCTAGAAATAAAAAAATACCGTAATAGAGCAGAAGACAGAAGGCAAAATAGACCCAGGAATATACAGACATTTGACCAATGGTGGAGTAGCATTCCAAGAAAGGATGGACGGGCCAGGGAGTGGTGTGGGGACAACTGGCTATTCACAAAGAAACAGTTACTTTAGATTCTTACTTTACTTCAGTCTCAGAACAATCAGTTCCAAGTGGGTTAACAGTAAATTTTATATTTTTTAATAAACAAAAATGTTTTCAATTGTAGAAAAAACTAAAAATGAATATCATCCTGACCTCAGAGTAAGGAAGGATTTCTTCAACAAGACACAGAATACAAGATAAACAGGAATAAATCTTTGTACATACTACCTATGGAGAAAACAAAACATTATCAAAAGAATACAAAACAAGATCTGAATAAAATGTCCATGGATGGGAACAGACATTGATGAACGTGATTATTTTATTACTTAAGTGATTTTTTTTTTTTTTTGATATAAGATATTACTCTGTCACCCAGGCTAGGCTGCAGTGGAGTAGCCACTGCTCACAGCAATCTCAAACTTCTGGGCTCAAGTGATCCTTCTGCCTCAGCTTCCTGAGTAGCTGGGACTACAGGCACCTGCCACCACACCTGGCTAATTTTTCTACTTTTTGTAGAGACAGGGGTCTCATCTTGCTCCGGCTGTTCTTGACCTCCTGGCCCCAAATAATCCTCCCACTTTGGCCTCCCAAAGCGCTAGGATTATAGGTGTGAGCTACTGTGCCTGGCCTATTATTTAAGTTTTAAGCCATTTGGTTTATGATGCTTTGTTATGGCAAACTAATACAAGTAAACATAATAATTAAATGAAACTTCAGAATTCTTCTGATGAAAGGGGGGAATAGGGAAAGCGTACATCAAAAATGTCTAAGGGCACAAATGCAACACAGGTTTGCTTTTCCTCATTTGGAAGTCAAAATCGAGGTTCCTGACTGCGGACAGTCCTCCTCCATGTGGCCCTCCGGGGACACAGCTTGCTGTAGGCTCTTCAACGCACAGCCTCTGCAGTCATTGTAGTGACCACCTAGTCAGCCAGAACAGGAAATAAGTTGTGGAGGGACAAGCCAGCTTCCTAGGAGCCTTGGTCAGGAAGTGGCAATTATTCCTTGTACTCATGTCCCATGGCTAAAACTTAGTCACAGGGTCATTCCCATTGAGGGGAGCTAGAAAGTTTAGTCCAGCTCTGCGTGCAACTAGAGAAAATGGAATTTCCAAGCGAACTGAAAGACTTACAAGTTTCTGCTCCACATAAGACACCATCAGCAAAGAAGGAAATATAAGCCGTAGACTAGGGAAGGATATTCTCAGTGTACCCAAGATTCATGTTACACTATTAATCAACAATAAAATGACAAACTCGTAGAGAAGTTGGCAAAGGATAGCCACAAAGTCACAGAAAAATGATCTGTAAACAATCTATAAAAAGAAGAAAATGTACTTCATAATGCTAGTAGTGCTGACAAAAGAAAGGATACACAGACTCCCCCCTTTACAAAAAACATTGAACTGTGGCTGATTAGAAAGACTGGTGATACACAGCTCTGGTGGCAGAGAAAGGGCACTCTTGTCTACATGATGGGTCTGTTAATTGGTTGCAAACCTTTCCAGACAATTTGGCAGTATCTATCACAATTTAAAGTAAGAATTTCTTTTTACCCAGCAATTCCACACTTAGCAATTTATCCCATAGGCACAATTGCACATTTGCACAGCGATAAATACGTAAAAATTGTCAGTGCCATATTTTTTGGTAATAATAAAACTTACTAATTTAGAAGGCGTTAAACAAATTATGATGATCAATTGTAAAATCCACATGGAATACCATACAATGCAGCAATTACAATCTGAGGTAAGTCCTGAGTAGTCATGTGAAAAGTTCCAAAAAATAAATTAAAAGAGTAAGTCTCAGGACACTATAGATACTGTGACTTCATGTGTTTTAAAATCCTTAAAAATGTGTGCATAAACATTTCCATAAATGCATCAAAACAAAGGCCTAAAATAATACACACCATATTTTGTTAGTTGTTTGTCTTGAGTTTTATTTATTTATTTGTTTGTTTTTATTTTTTTTGAGACAGAGCCTCAAGCTGTCACCCTGGATAGAGTGCTGTGGCATCACAGCTCACAGCAACCTCACAGCAACCTCCAATTCCTGGGCTCAAGCGAGTCTCCTGCCTCCGCCTCCCAAGTAGCTGGGACTACAGGCGCCTGCCACAACGCCCGGCCATTTCTTGGTTGCAGCCGTCATTGTTGTTTGGCGGGCCCGGGCTG